>CAUYQG010079368.1:0-64870 GCA_963574415.1 Tarsius wallacei | reverse complement strand
GCGGGTTCGAGACCCGCCTGGGCAACTTGGCGAGACCTCATCTCTACAATAAATCAAAAAAATTAGCCGGGCGTGGTAGCGTGCGCCTGTAGTTCCAGCTACTTGGAAGGCTGAGGCGGAATGATTGCCGGAGCCCAGCAGGTCGAGGCAGTGGTGGCCGGGAGTGGCCACTGCACTCCAGCCTGGGCGACAGAGTGAGACTCCAACTCAAAAAAAAAAAGATGTCTATACTACACAAAGGGATCTACATATTTAATTCAATCTCTATCAAAATCCTAATTTTGTTTCTGCAGAAATAGCAATATCCCTCCTAAAATTCATATTAAATCTCAAATAGCTAAAAATAATCTTGAAAAACAATGAAGTGAGAGGTCTTATACTTCCTGATTTCAAAATGTATTAAAAAACGACAATAATCAAAACAATGTGGTACTGGTAAAAAGACAGACATATAGGCCATGAGATAGACAAAAGAGCTCAGAAATAAATCCTGATATATCTGGCCAACTAATTTTCAACAATGTCAAGACAATTCAATAGGGAAAATACTATTTTTCAACAAATGGTGCTGGGAAAGCTGGCAACAGAATGAAGTTGGATGGTCACTTCACACCATATTCAAAAATTAAAATGGATCAAAGAACCTACACATAAGACCTAAACTATAAAATTCTTAAAAGAAAATGTAGGGGAAAAACTTCATGACATTAGATTTGAGAAAGATTTATTGATAATTACACCAAAGCACAAGTCACAAAAATAAAAATAGACAAATGGGACTGCATCAAAGTTCAAAGCTTCTGTGCTTCAGAGGATGTAATCAACAGAATTAAAAGATAACCTATAGAATGGTAAAAAATATTTGCAAACCTTTCATCTGATAAGGTGTTACTATCCAGTTGAACTCCTACAACTCCATAACAAAAAATAAATATTCCAATTCAAAAATGGGCCAGAAGGATTTCAATAGATATTTCTCTAGAGAAGATATACAAATGAAGAATATGAAAAAATGCACAAAATCACTAGTCAATGCAATTCAGAATCCTAATGAGATATCACTTCACACCCAGTAGGGCTACTACTATCAAAAACAAAACAAAACAGAAAACAACAAGTGTTGGTGGGGATGTGGATACATTGGAATCATTGTGCACTGTTGGTGGGAATGTAAAATTGTACAGCTGCTGTGGAAAACAGTATAGCATTTTCTCAAAAAATTAAAAATGAAATTATTATATGATTCAACAATGGGTATATATTCAAAAGAATTAAATGGAGAATCTCGAAGAGAATTTGTGAATTCATGTTCTTAGCAGCACTATTTGGTATAGCCAAAAAGAAGCAACCCAAATATCCATTGACAGATAATTAAACAGTGTATGCATTTGATAGACTATTATTCATCCATTCAGCCCTAAAAACGAAAGAAATCCCAACACATGCTACAATGTAGTTGAATCTTGTAGACATTATGCTATATAAAATAAGCCAGTTACAAAAAGACAAATACTGTATTATTCTACTTATATGAGGTAGCTAAAGTAGTCAAATTCATAGGGATAGAAAGTAGAGAGATGGATGCCAGGGGCTGGATAAAGAAAACAATAGGGAATTGTTTAGTGGGTATGGAGCTTCAGTTTTGCAAGATGAAAAAGTTTTGGCTGTTTGATAAATAACACCGTGAATATACTTAGCATTACTAAACTGCACAGTTAAAAATTGTTAAGATGGTAAATTTTATGTTACTTTTTTCTTTTTTTAACCACAGTTTTAAAATAGATCCTTCTCACAAGCAGAGATATTCCAAAGCACTATCAGAATTAACGTTCTCTCACTTAATTTTTCAGTTTCTGTTTCTTTTAAAAGAGCAATTTTATCGTAAGACCATAAATGTAATTAAATACATCAACAGATGTAAAGACAAAAATCACATGATTATACCACCAGACATGGAAAAAGCTTTCTATAAAATCCAGCACCCCTTTTTGATGAAAACCCTCAAACATCTAGGCATAGATGGAACATACCTCAAAATAGTAAGAGCCAACTATGAGAAACTCACAGCCAGCATACTGCTAAACAGATATTGGAACCATTTCCCCTGAAAAGTGGAACAAGACAAGGATGCTTGCTCTCACCCCTCTTTTTCAACATAGTTTTGGAAGTCCTAGCTAGAACATTCAGACAAGATAAGGAGATCGGGGTTATCCAAATAGGAAAAGAGGAAGTCAAGTTGTCCCTCCTTGCAATGACATAATTCTATGCTTCGAAAACTCAAGAGAATCTGTCAAAAACCTCCTTGCACTGATAAAAGACTTTGGCAAAATCTCAGTGTATAAAATAACTATGCAAAAGAAAGTTGCATTTCTATACACCAACAATAAACAAATAGAAACCCAAATAAAAAGCACAATCCCATTCACAATGCCACAAAAAAAAAGAAAAGAAAAGAAAAGAAAAGAAATTCCTTGGCATCTTCCTAACCAGAGACGTGAAACACCTTTACAGAGACACAGCCAACAGACTGGGAGAAAATATTTGCCAGTTGTATATCTGACAAAGACCTAACATCGAGAATATACAAGGAACTCAAACGTGCCAAAAAGAAAAAACAAACAAACAGCCCCCTCGCAGAGTAGGCAAAAAATATGAATAGACACTTCTCAAAAGAAGACATACAAGCAGCCAACTGATACATGAAAAAAATGCTCAGTCTCAGTAGTTATCAAAGAAATGCAAATTAAACCATACTGAGATACCAACTAACCCCAGTCAGGATGGCCATCATTAATAACTCAAAAAACAACAGATGCTGGAGAGGATGTGGGGAAAAGGGAACATTTCTACTCTGTTGGTGGGAGTGTAAACTAATACCACCTCCATGGAAAACAGTTTGACTATTCCTAAAAGATCTAAAAATCGACCTTCCATATGACCCCACAATCCTACTACTGGGAATATTCCTGGAATAACTCAAATCACTATGAAAAAGATACCTGCACATGCATGTTTACTGTAGCATTGTTCACAATAGCAAAAACATGGAACCAACCATGCTGCCCATTGAAAAGGGACTGAATAAAAAAAAAATGTAGTACATATACACGATGGAATATTATGCAGCCACAAAAAAGGACAAAATTATGAACTTCACAGCAACTTGGTTGGACTTGGAGTCTATAATACTGAGTGATCTATCACAGAAACAGAACTGAGTATCAGATTTTCTCACTCATAAGTGAACTTTGAACAATTATTGTAATACTATAAGAAAAGGATTGGCAGTAGTGGGAAACTGCCTGTGGGGGGAGGGGTGCACACCACATCAACAAGGGTACCTGCATAATGAACATTTTTATACCTAACCCTGAAGTGTACCCCACATCCTTAAAATAAAAAATTAAAAAAAATAAAAATAAAAGAGTAAATTTAAGCATTTTATTTAGGAGCTTTATTTTCAATAACTGTAATTTTCTAAAACTTTCAAAATTTAAGTCGTTTTGGTGTTATAATAACTGAATACTTCAATTAAAAATTTTACATTATATATGTTAAAAATGCAACTAAAACTTAGATTATTAAAAGTTATAATACAATTCTAAGTCATTGATTTACAAAGCAATTCTTCAAAAAAACAGACATTTCTTGAATTTGATAACCAAAATAAAGAGAAAAAGCATCTGCTACCAGCCTAAAGAGTTTTTTTGTATTTAACAATATCATCAATTTAAATTTTTTCTACTTATGTTACTCTGTGTATATATAATATGCATAAATGTTGACAACTGCAGCTTCTATTTGGTTTTTAGAATATTGTAAGTTTGAGTATAATCGTGAATTTGAGTGCAACAAAACTAATTCTGTATGTTTCTCCTCCATAAGTTTCTTAATTTAACAAGAACATTGTTTTAGCCATAGCATTGTGCTTCATTAAAATTTAGATTATCAAAACACACACACGTAATCTTATTTTCAATGTTGAACTTATTATTTGAATTTATGATAACATTTATTTAATGTCAAATGTTTTCCTTTAGTGCTAAAATAAGCTTTCAAAATCTTTACTATATTCTGAGTGGTTTTTTTTTTAAAATCAAACCTTTATTGGAATAAGCTCAACTGACTTTCAGCTGGAATAATTTGATGATACCAATATAAAATGTTTATGTAAAATTTTTGTTTTATAAAGGAACCAATATATTAATAACTCTTTCTTCATTTGTTTGCACACACCAAAAATGCTGAATTAATGCAGAGTTTAATTAACTTAAAAGAATGGTCATTTGATCAAAATGAAAAGTCATACATCATGAAGTAATAAGTAAATACACCTTCTATAGCTGGGCATGGAAATTAGGCAGTCTTCTCAAAATAACTTCTCACTCTTGCAGTAAATGCTGATGCTTTTCCAGCGAATTTGTATCTTCTTGTTTTTATGTGGTCACTGATGTCATTATGGCCCCATAGTGGACAATTGTCATCAACTAATTAAGTTGCTTGAATCATCTTACAGGCCACAGCATGGGCTATTGCAGAACTGTGGTCTCCCAAGTAGCCAGCATAAACACCAACACTGAAGACTCCTACCTTCACTGGAAGACCTGAAGGAGTTAGATAACCAAGTCTAGTTCTATCTACCTCTTACCGCTTCACTTATTCACATAGCCTTCAAGGCTGACATTTTGAGTTTGCAGTCTCAGGTTCTATAATGTTTTTGCCCTCCAACCTTTTAAAGATGGAGATCTGTTTCTAACTTTTGGATTTCTCTGGGCGATTTCAAATACCTCTAATATGCATTCACTTACTTTCTCAAGTACCTGTGACAGAGGAAAAGGTACTGCTACACTCCTTCCTGCAGTGGAAGTTGAAAGTACAGCTAGTAAATCATAACATTGGAATTTGAACCTAGACTTGTCTGATTCTGGGGCTCATGTTCTGTTCAAGGCTCCACGCTTCTTTCTCTTATGCCTCAGCACTGGTGAGAACACAGATGATGAATGATAATAAGAGTTGCTGTTTGTGGAAAGCTGCCAAGTCCTGTAGTAAGCATTTTAAGTTCTGAAGCACTTCAAAGTTTCAAAGTTGTTGTTTTAAGCTACTAAGTTTAGATAATTTTTATGCAGCAATCGATAATTAATACATAATATAAACATTTGTTCCTTCAAAGAACCCATTAATCTTGTTTAGCTTCCATTGCTGCTCAAGAAACTTATGTAGCAAAAATAGATGAGTCATGGGGATCTGTGTATTCAAGATTCCATGAGAGTTAGAGTTCTCTTTTTACATCTGTGAATGCAAATGTTGATTTTATTCTTCAAGTCACATGCTTGACTAATATGAGTCTAACCAGAAGAGATGGATCAGTCTTTGGCCACAAGATCAGGTTGTTGAGACTGCAAGGTCATACCCCTCCGAATGGTTGCTGACAGGAAGCTAATAATTGCCCTTGAGGTAAGACAAGCTTCAGGCTATTCCTTCGGTGAATGCACCTGTTTTTCCATCCAAAACTATCTGAGAGTAAAAGTAGAATCTTGGAAGAGCTTAACTCTCAGGGGATCTTAAATATGCAGAGTCCCATGACTCATCTGATCTTGCTACTTAAATATCTTGTGAGGCAATGGAACGAGTTTGCAGAGGTTGGGAGAATTGGTGAAAAGAGTTGAACGCTTATAGGCATATGAATTATTGATTGCAATACAAAAATTACCTAAACTTATCACCTTAAAACAACAATCATTATTTCTCACTTTTCATGGGTCAGAAATTTGGGCATAGCTTAGCAGACTTCTGGCTTAGGATCTTTCACAAGACTGTAATCAAGGTGTCATATCGGCCCTCCTCTCCAAACATATTTACATCTTTTTTTTTTTGATGGTTAAAGTTATGCCTTTGAAACTTTGCCTTGGTAATAGCAGATAAGGCTTATGGGTAATTTGAATGTGTAAGCTTCTTGAGTTGTTTCTTGAGCTTTTAAAAAATTTCCCTGCACTGACAAATTACTTTATTTCGCTTTTTCTTCCTGCCTTCCTGACTCACTGACCCTTAAAATGGCAGAATAAAATAGGGAATATTTTCTAATATCAGGATGCCTGGATTCCCATTTTGGTTGCAGAATTTACAAGATGTGTAGACTTAAGCTCAAACCCATTCAATGCTATGAGCAATCCAATTATCTCAAAGTGAAAAACATTACAATATGGGTGAATGGCACAAGTTGGGGAAGGTAAGCCATAGTGATCTTTGGACTCTAGTCTTTCCCTGGTTCAAGGAGTAAAAGTGTAAAAAGCACTTTTACAGGTTGAATCTTCTCCTGTCTCTTACATTCATATGTTGAAGTCCTAATCTCCAGTAGCTCAGAATGTGACCTTATTTGGATAGAGTTGTTGCAGATGTAAGCAGTTAAGATGAGGTTATATTGGAGTAGGATGAGTCCCTAATTCAATATTGCTGGTGTCTGTAAAAAAGGTACATTTAGAGGTAGATGAATGCAGGAAGAATGCCATGTGAAGACAAAGGTAGGGATCAGGTAAATGCTGCCACAAGCCAACGAACAACAAAGAATTGCAGCAAACCACCAAAAGCAAGAGGAGAGACATATGGAATAAATTCTGCCTCACAGCCATTAGAAGGAACCATCTCTGGTGGTACCTTAACCTTGGACTTCTAGCCTCCAGTACTGTGAGACAATAAATTCCTGCTGCTTAAGTCACTCTAACAGCCCTACGAAACAGATACAACTGTAGAGCTAGACTCTCTAGGTTTCTAGACAGACCACCATTTCATGATTCTGTCATTTGAAACCATTTCAGGCTGTATTTGTTAACTTTTGCTGAAGTGGTACATGACTAATGTTACAGCCTGACTGGGCTCTTATGCCTGCTGCTCAGAAAAACCAAGACTAAGACAGCAGCTGTTACCATAGAGAAATAGTTCAATGATAGCAAACAGTTGAGCAAGAAGGACAGGAAATATTTCTGAAATCTGCCTTGCTGAGAGTCTTAAGCTAGGGTTTTTGAAGGACAAGTTTGGTTGGTAGGGGACTAGGGAATGGGAGATGCTGATTGATTGGGGATAAAGTCATGGGTTATTGTGCACAGAGTTAGTTTCTGGGAGGTCACAGGACTAGTAGAGTCAGCTCCTTGGTCTGTGTCCCAGGTCTGGGTGGGGTCATGGGTCCATCAGAGTGCAAAGACTGAAAAACATTTCAAATATCATTCTTAGGTATTACAATAGAGAGGCTATCCAAAAAGCAAGTCCTGTGATCATCAGTTATTGACCCCTGAGTAGTAAGTCATTGAAAGTGTAGCTTAGTGGGGAGATATGCAGGAGGTGGAATCCCTGGAAATTAAGAGCTGCTTGCATCCTTTGGCTAGTCGAACTTCTGGATGCCATTAAGGAGCTCTGTGAAAGCTAAGGCTCATTTTAAGGGAAAATATGTTTATCAACCTCATTGGCAGTTTTCCCCCTCCTCAGGGCTCAGGACATGAAGATAATCAATTGCTCTCTATTGAAGTAAAAGCAAATTTAGAAACAACAGATTGTTAATTTCTAACTATAGTTGCAGTGCTCAGGTCTCTTCTGCAGCTTTTACCTCATGGTTCTATATTAATTTTATATAGGGGGCTTCACTAACAACTCCCAAACTCAGTAGTTTAAACTATAACCATTTATTTTTCACTCATGGATCTGTAGCTGTGACTCTGCTTGATGTTGCTGGGGTATACTGAATTTGACTCCAGCAAATGGGAAAGATCCAGGTTTGTGCTCTGTGTGTTCTTATTTTGAGACCAAGACTGAAGAAACAGTCACTTCTGAAACATGTTGTTCCAAGTGAAAGGCAGGAGCTCAGAAATCAAGCCAAACTATACAAGTGGTCACATAGATGATGTTCACTCATTTCTATTGGCCAAAGTGAGTCATGTGACCAAGCCCAAGATTGACTGAGGAGGGGTGCAGCTATTGGAGTTAGAAAAGTACACTATACCTACAGACAAGTATTAATACAGATTTATTAACAAGTTATACAATCTACTTATAGACCTTAGATTGAAAGAAGCATGTGTTTTTAAAAATAAGAAACATATATACAATGAACAAATAATTGATCATATTTATTGAAAGGAGGGATCCCGAGAAACTTAGAATAAACTTAGTTCTAAGCATAGCCATTTTTGCTTAGACTGACACGCTTTGAATCTAGCACAGTTTAGACATAGATAAACTTCCAATAGGTAGGTTTTAGGAAGTGTTCAGACCTTTTACTGCTGGCCAAGCTAGCAGCCTACCCCACCTTCTTCAGCAAATTGATATCAGATGCAAGACAAGTACAGCCCAACCTTTCAATTCATGGTTTAGCACAATAATCTCTAAGATACTTTCCCCTTAGCTGGTTGAAGCCATAGAAACTATAATAAGACTACCCTTTTGCTAAAAAGCTTGTGGGTTGAAAAATGCCTGACTGGTCTCTTGGAGGAAAAATCTCTCCTTTTGTCTCCTCCCTTCTAAGGTCATGAGATGCTAATGTCTGGCGAAGTCAAGATCTGAGACTCATGTGGCTACAATCAGCATCAAAGACTGCACCTCTGGACATTCCTTTTGGCCCATATCCCTCTGGACCCAAATCTCCCTTCACCTGTAAGGCCGAAGTTAACCTAATCAGCCTTCATGACTCTATGCGACAGAGACAGACTCCCCCCACCACCGCGGCAGCAATCATGTGACTAATCTACCCATCTGCCTGCTATCCATCACCTGACATCAGTACCTCCACTTACCTGCCCCTTTGCAATGATGTGGAGCAGACCACCAACCAATCACCTTAATGACCATTCCCCAACAAAGGAAAGGACTAAAAAGACTCAACCACAAGCATCTCAAGACCATTGCCTTGCTAAGCTATAGTGTGGCCATGTGCTCTTTGAGTTATGACCAGGCCATGTTTTCTTAAGCTTTGGCCCCCACCCCTACCTTAGGGAGCTGAATCTCTCTCTCTCTCTCTAATTTAGTTTTTAAATAAACTATATTTTCTAATCTAACTTCTGTGCAATTCTTTGCATCTTTCACACGGCACCAGATTGCACACCAGACACACACACCCCCAGCGGGCCTGACCTAACATTCTGGAGGCCCCACTGGGAGTATGTCCTAACATTTATAATAATAAAAATCTAGTAATTGTGTAGTTAGATAAGATATACCTTTTTCCTGAAATGCCCTCCCCATCTCTGTCTCCCTTTTCCTCTTTTCAAGACCTGCCTTGCCTAGCATGAGGCTTTGCATGTAGTCAATACATGTTTGTTAAATTTTTTGGTGACTTTAACCTTTTCTTCTTGATGTGACTTTTAAAAACTGCAGCTTTTCAAATGGCAGGCATTCAAAAGAATGACGGAATCAAACTGACGATAGGAAAGAGAAAGGCTCTTTGAATATAGCAGTTGATGGAGACCCAGATGACTATTCCCGATTCAAGGATTAAAAACAATAAAAAAAAATCCTACTGAGATGTTCTAACATCTTTAAGAGCCAATAACTTAGCCCTAAATTAATGAAGGTCTTTTAAAATTTAATACATTTATTTTGAGGTTAATTAAACCTCTATTTTTATCTGGTATATTTTCTAGCAGTTAATGAAAAATCTAATGCACTTTATTTTCTTGTTAACCAAAACTTCCTAGGCATGTGTATAATAAAAATGTTCCTCAAATGATTCTGATGCACAACTCTTATTAAAAATCCTATTTATAGAGATAGCAAATAAACCTTCAGAAAGTCTCTTGGTCTTGTAGGGAAGTGAAAGATGTTTTCCCTCCACTCTTCTGGTTCTTTATCTGGGCTACAAATTAAATTAACATGAGACAGATGAACAGGAGTAAAGGGTACACAAATTCATGACGTGCACAGGAGTGTCAAATGAAAAAACTGAATACTCAAAATGTGGTGAGATCTAGATGTTTATACACCCTCTTTAGTGGGCAGAGAAGATGTAGGCAACTTAAGAAAGTGCAATTGAGTTCTGGGAAAGATGAATGAGCCCTCAGAAGATTAGATGATAGCCTGTGACACACTTTACCCAAATGTGATGTTGACCTACAGTCTCTTCTGCTGTGATATGAGCCAAATTTTTCTGATTGATGATAACTGTGTTCCTTCAGGAGAATCCATCTTTAGGCAGCTAAAGGGAGTAGATAAGGGAGCTCAGAGACAAATCCTCCCTGCATTTGCTGTTCTCCAAGTACTCTTATTTTAAGGTAATCTGCATGTGAAAGTGGCTTATTTCAGGATGACATTTCCTGCTCTTAGGTAATAAAATTTGTCTCTGAGCATCCCTCTTCCTGATACAGATCCTTTATTAATGTAGATTTCCTATATAGATAAAAATTTATTTTACAAAAGAACAGTTTTATAACCAGGTCAAAATATAGCAAGAAAGTATATTTTGGGGTGACATATTCTGGTCTTCTACAGTCATATTTTGGGGTGGTATGTCTCAAGTTTCAGCATCTCCCCATACCAAACCAGAGAGTTGGGAGTCCATGTTCAGTCTTGTTTCTTATCTTGTTCTTTAAATCCCTGCTTCATTTACATTACCAGAATGGAAAGGACATAAGTTTTAAGTTCTAGAAACAAGTTTGGATTCTGGTTCTGCCATTTGCTCCCTGTGTGACGATGGGATATTATTCTCTCTTAAGTGTACAATGGAGCTAGTGATAGGACCTACCTCACAAAGGTGTGGTTTGAATTTAAAGAATAATGTGTGCATAAGTTAGGAATAGTGCTGAGTAGTCACAGGAGAATGGAAAAGTACCAGGCAGTAGTTAATAAATCACATGACTCCCAAGAAAAGAACCTGTTTATCAGGACTCCAGAAACTCGATTACAAGATTTATTGTCTGCCCCAGTCAGAGAGTAAAACCTGTAAAAACTAGTTTAATCTAACATGGAGATGGATTTTAACCAGTAAGCAACCTCCAAGCTTATTAGTATGAAATAGCTTAACATACTAAATGACACACCTACCAGTGCCATGGCAGTTCTGATTGTGACCAAATATGGGCAGAGACAGGAAGGGTACCCAATTCTGGGAAAACCCCACTCCAATTCCCAGAAAACCATGAATATTCCACCCCTTAGTTACAGACAGCTATGGAAAAAAAATTCCCAAACCTGGTGGGGCATGACTCATTCTCTTGAGTATGGCCACACTCTCTCTCAAGTGTATACTTTTACAATAAAAACGACTTCACTTTTGCTTTCATTTTCATTTTATTCTTGATTCACCTCTGCATTCTTTCTTGTGCTGGTGTCAAGAATCTCAGTATCAGGCTCAGGTTGTAGTTCTCATCTGCCTCAGTAGCCCCTCCCAAGCCCACCGGTATCATGTACAGTGTTGGTACATGGGAGGTCTTGAATGAACATTTGTTCCCTTCCTTGGTGAGGAATGGCATCTGGACCCACAGAGTAATCAGATCCTGAAGGAAGAGAAAGCTGTAGAAGAATCTAGATTCTCTCCATTTATAGTCAATCTAGTCAGTCATCTTTTCCCTATCCAGAAATAACTCTTAGACTTTAGGTAAAGCCACTGTGTAGAGATGCATTTTGACCATGTATGCTCCTGGTTTGATTAAAAAAAAAAACAATAGTGACAGTTTTTTAAGCTCTGAAAAGTCTGTGGGGCTGAAGGTGTGACACTGATTAAGACTACGTAGGTTTTTTGTTTGTTTGTTTTGTCTTGTATTTTTAATCCACTAACTACTTTAGTTTTTTCTGCTAATTACTCAAACTGCTGACTTCTGAACTCAGTCTCACAAAGTTTCCACTGAGCATGCCTTTGTGCCTAATAAAAATGCTGGTCAGCACTTTGACCAAACCCTTACCTCTGGCTCTGGACAGTATTTGATATGTGTGATAGAACCCAAATATTCTTTTTCCTAGAGCTAAACCTATGACAAAGGAAATGAATAACTTAACTTGTTAATTTCTTCTTTAGCTGGGGAAAGAGGTACTTGAAAACACTGGAATTGAATAGAATTTGACCTATAGCCAAAGGGTCCTAGCGCAACCATTTTCTATTTTCTTTGAGGCAATTACTAGTTAATGGGATCACAAATACAGTTGGCCCTCCATATTCCTGGGTTCTGTATTCGTGAATTCAACCAAATCTGAGTTGAGAATATTTGTGGGGAAAAAAAAAAGGTTGCATCTGTATGGATTGAAAATATTTTTTAAAAGGAGCACGTATAAAATTTTTCCTTGTCATTATTCCTTAAATAATATAATAATTATTTATTAGCATTTACATCATACTTGGTAGTATAAGGAATCTAGAGATTAAAGCATACAGAAGGATATACAAAAATTACATGCATATACGACTCCATTTTCTATTAGGGACTTAAGCATCCATGGATTTTGGTATCTGCAGGGGTCCTGGAACAAATCCCCTATGGATACTGAGGTATGACTGTATTACTCAAGACAGAACCTGTTCTTTTTCACAGAAGTAGGACTATAAGGACCCATGAAGATGGGGGGTATAGTGTTATGAAATAATTAGTTTCTAAAAATAGCAGCAACATAATCAATAGTCTAGACCGTAAGTGTTTAGTAAAAGGTTTCCCTGGACTTCCCTCATGTGTAACTTCAGTTTTAATTTTAAACAAATCAATTTTTCAAATTATACGAGAATCTGTAAAGCTGTGAAAACATCTGTTTAATCTTATTTTTTCTTTGTGCAGTTTTTAAATTGAGATATAATCCATAAAATGTAAAATTAATCTCTTTAAAATAAAAAATGTGGTGGGATTTGTACATACACAATCTTATGCAACCACCCTTTATATCAAGCTCCAAAAACATTTTTATTATACCAAAAAAAACCCCCTCTGTACCCGTTAAGCAGTGCTTTAGTCATCTTGAGCTGATGTAACAAAATACCATAGATTGGGTGGTTTAAATGACAGACATTTATTTCTCACAGTCCTGGAGGATGAGAAGTCACAGTTTAGAGTGTCAACGTGGTAAGGCTCTTGCGAAAAGCCCTCTTCCCTGGCTTACAGAGAGCTGCAGTCTTCCTGTAGGGAAGGAAAAATAATTTTTCTCCTCCATCCTTTTTGAGTTCTTATTGGCAATTCCCTGTAAAAAAGATTAACAACAATAAAACAAACAGAAGCTTAATAGCATGTATACTACTGTGCATGGCAGGCTGAATATGACTGAAGTTGTGGGGGAGTGAAAGTAGTCACCAACTTAGTTATGATTTAAGAAAAGTAGGTTTATTAAAAGGAAGATACTTGTGAATGGCACAATGGGCAGGGCAGCAGTGAGAGTGTCTGCTCTCTGCAAAGAGGCAGGAAATAGAGGGATATCTTTATAAAAGGGGTCCAGTGTGGGCCAGGGGGAATTGTCTTTGGGGGTAATTACAAAAGGAAGTTTCCAGAGGTTTATGAAGTGGCTGACTGATGTGATATTTTGTTTCTTTAAGATAAGGTTAGTTAACAGCAATAGTTAGCTGACTTTTTGTTTGTCACAGAACCAGAAACTAGCAGTGAGTTGTTAACTACTTTCTTGAACCAACAGCTAATGTTTTACAGCTGACTGACTAGCTTTTTCTGCTCCTTGCTGTTATCAGTAAGTTTCTTTGTGGATTTTTATCTTGAGGTCCCTTTCCTTAATCTAATGTACCAAATGTATTCAATTGATGCTGGTCTAATTGGGCCTCATGTTCCTCCACATTCCCCCCTGACAGAGCAACAGTGCCAAATCTTTGGCATGGGGCAAAGGTTTTATTTTCTGTGGCTGCTTCATGCTAAACAGGGATGCTGTTCTAGCCCTACCTACAATCGCTGTCTGCCTGGGGACCCTGTGGGCTATCGTTTTTTTTGGATTGTGCAATTTAGCATATAGAGAAGGGACTCATCAGAAAGAAGAAACCTGTTAAGGCAAACTTGGTTTTCGTCTGAATCCAAGGGAGAGTTGTAAGGGTAGCCAGCATCACTGGGAAGAGGTGATATCTCATTTGCAATGCCATTTGAGGTGAAATTGCTGAATTCCAGAGGAAACAAATTTGACAAGTAAATTAAAGATGCAATGGCTAGAGAGAAGAAGCAATAAAATACCTGTAAGTGGCCCCATGGAGTGGAAGTAACCAAGAGTATCATCCCTAGGTAGGTGACCATGAGGACCACCCTTGCGGTTGAGAGGGTATAAATATGGGCTGTGAATCTTGTGCCAGTTATTCCTATACCCACTCCATTGGTAATTTTTAACTCAACGAGTAAAGGAATTAGATGAATTGTTTTGCTCTGCTAAACTGTAAAGTGGAATTGGGAGGTGTTGATAAGGAGTAATTTGGATGTTTGGGTCTATGTAGACTAATGTACAAGTTCCAGTCCAACTGTCTAGAAGACAGATATATGCATTTGACTCACATAGAAAGAAAGCTCCCTTAGACTTTAGGCAAGTGGTTAAACTTAAGGTAAAAAGTCAGTATGTTACCTGAAATTTTGACCTGAACAAGTATTGGGCAGCCAGCATTGTAGTTGTAAGGGGTTTAAAGCTAAGATGTTAAAAGTTTGCTTCCGGTTATGTCTTGTTTTCCCAGGATAGATAGAAGTGTTGAGGGTCTAGAATTATCCAAAAAATTGGGTTGTTGAATGTAGGAATTTGTAGGCAGTATTAGGGGTCCCCAAAAGGGAAAGAGTGAAGAAAGTTGGGACCATTTTCTTGTTTTACATACATAGAGGGTATCATCAATATTGAAGAGTAGAGGAAAATAAGTATGAGGAAACAGGAAAAAATATTAAGATAATGTCTTTAAAAAGGAAATACAGCTACTTTGTGAAAATCTGAAGAAAAATGTGAAAACATTCAAAGTTTCCTGCATCCTAAAGTCTTTCCTGGCTACATGTCTCCAAACTAATGTTTTCAAATTTTTCTTCAGATTTTCACAATTGTAGAAAATAATAATGAACAACAGAATTTAGAACAGGCACATTATAGTCTTTGAAACAATTTTCTCTCTCCAGTCCTCCACTTTTATCAAAGATCAATTATAGAAAGACTAATTTATTTATAAAATAAGTTTTAGACTTGTTTGCATGAAGTGCAAATAATTATTTATCTTATAGACTTTTTTAGGAGTGGCTTTGATGGAATTCTTTTTCATAAGGAATTTCTGTTCAGATTCTCCAGCAACCTTTGATTTAACCAAGCACTTACCTATATGAACCTGTATGAACTGTGTGAAGTTCTCTTTTTGAGGTTCCAAGTAATTTGGGGTTCCTGAGCTCATTATTAAGTAAACTTCTCTACTTACCACCAGTTCAGCAGAGTTAAGGAGTTATCAGACCTTTTTATTGGCTCTTTATAGATCTTAATCTTAACTCTTTAAAGCAGTCTGTTGTGAAATGATATTCCAGCCAAAGCCTTGGTAAAACAAACAATATTTCCAATTACATTTTGTCACAAAATAAAATAGATTTTTATTGAACTTATGCAAATAACTATACTGTTATAAATTAATAGCTTCCAAATTTTGGAGAAAATAAAGATATACATTTTAAATTTAGCTTATGAGAGCATACTTTACCTATTTTTGAAAGACTGTAAATAGCTTCAAGAAAGGTTTTTTCTTTTGACTCTGAAAATAAAATAAAAACAGTTAACAATACTTTAAACAAACAGGTTATAAAATTATTTGGTTTTTATTAATCCAGTTTATGCGATTAAATCCCATTCTGTCAGCAATCCTATGTTGGACTAGCAAATCTTATGGCCACATAAGTTTTTAATAAGCCCTGGAAGAAGATTTTAAAGTTGTTGGCAATTTGGCATTGAAGAGCATTTGTCAGAGTCCTATAGCTGATTATAGACCACTGTGGATGACTGAGGCCTGGGTAGGCAAATTTTGAAAAAGATTTCAGGCCAGGCGCCCTGACTCACGCCTATAATCCCAGCACTTTGGGAGGCCAAGGTAAGAGGATTGCCTGAGCCCATTTGTTCAAGACTAGCCTGGGCAACTTGGTGAGACCTTATCTCTACAATAAATAAAAAAATAGCCAGACATGGTGGTGCGTGCCTGTAGTCCTAGTTACTTGGAAGGTTGAGGTGGAAGTATTGCCTGAGACCAGCAGGTCAAGGCTGCGGTGACTGTGAGCGTGCCCCTGCACTCCAGCCTGGGAGACAGAGTGAGACTCCAACTCAAAAAAAAAAAAAAAAGATTTCAGATACCATTTTTTAAGGTTTTACAATAGATGTTGTTTACAAACCAATGTTCTTGACTGACAGGTACCACCCATTGTTCCTGAGCCATTATGCAGGCAGTTCAGGAGACAGGTGTAGGGGGAGATGTGGTCCCTGGAAACTGAAGTCACTTTTGTCTTCTCCCCCTTTCCACAAAGACTGAGTTGAGGATTTAACATTTTTATGTTGGAAAGTTTATTAAATGTTAAAGATGTTAAGCATGATACTATATATCACGGGATTACGGGTCATAGTAAAATAGTTACTCACTTGGCCAAAGTAATAATTTAAGGATTTTGAAAAGTAGAACATTGATCTTTGATAGAGGAGATTCGATTCCTTAAACAACAAAAACAAAGATGGTAGGGGGCAAACTGAATCCAGTCTCTTTCTCCTCTACTTTTTCTGAAGTTTACTAAAAAATAAATTAAAAAGTTTTAATATCTCTTGAAGAGAATAGTAAATTTTATCTTTGTATGCATGTTCTAGTAATATTGAAGTTAATTTTAATACAAACTTATAAACAAATGTATTTAATTTTGATTAGTCAGACAATAAGTTAAGACTTTTTTAAAGGAAAACAAAAATATGGGGGCCTAGATTCTGACCAAATTACACTCTTTAGATTTTAGCTAACTTGACCACACCTATGTTTAATTTGGCCTAAACATTTAACAACTTGGTTAAACCTTTAGCTTTATCTTATTATTTTACTTTAGGACAGAACTTTTTCTTTGAAGCCAATTACTTAGAGTTTTTGTGATGAATGTCTTAGGATAAAACCTGATACTTTGACATAATGGCATTCTAGCTTATCATTAGTGTGTTTTTGATATTAATGGTTAATTCATAGAAATAGCTAAATAGGCTGGGCTCAGTGGCTCAGCCTGTAATCCCAGCACTTTCAGAGGCTGAGGAGAGCAGATTGCTTGAGCCTGCAGGTTCAAGACCCACCCTGGCAACTTGGCGAAACCTCATTTTTACAATAAATCAATAATTAGCTGGGAGTGGTAGCGCGCACCTGTAGTTCCAGCTACTTGGAAGGCTGAGGCGGAAGGATTGCCTGAGTCCAGCAGGTTGAGGCTGCCGTGGCTGTGAGTGTGCCACTGCACGCCAACATGGGCAACAGTGAGACTCTGACTCAAAAAAACAAAAAACAAACAAACAAAAGAAATAGCTAAATAATCTCTTTTACCTAATTTGACTATACATAGAATTCTGTTCACATTCCTCTTCACACGTCATATTACTACTTACACTGACAATCTACAAAATGCTTGGCCTTTTCTGTTTTGTCTCATACTTCTTTCTTAAATGTCCAGTCACTTTACTTTGGGACAAAAATTTACCATACAAGATCCTTTCCTATACAAAATTATTCTCTTTCATTTATGTACTTCTTTACCAAAACTACGTCTCCATACCAATAACTTCTTTCTACAGCCATAATTTGAATTAACCCTTTAAATAACTGAACAAAATTTTGTTTGTGGAGTGTACATAAAAAGCCATAAACGTTTGTACATAAGGAACTTTTGTTTAAAATGATGTAATTCATAATCTTTGGAGGTAACAGACTGTTTGGAAGGGAAGGTTATCTTTGTATTCAAGGCATTTAAAAAAGGAAAAGAATTAAATTTAGTTAAATAACTGGTTTTCATTTACTTCCAATTGTGAGCAGGCAGATGTGTTAGGACGTCCCCCCGCCCCCCACTATGAACCACAGTTTGAGGGATGGCAAAGAATGCAAAAGGTTGGCACAAGGCTTTTGGAGGAGGAGTTATGAGTAAAGTGACCAGATTTTTTTCAAAAACTTTTTAGCAAGCCTCACAGAGTAAACAGCAATGTGCTGATATGAAGGAGGGATGGGTCTGAGACATAGTAAAAGGAGTTAATTAAAATACCAAAAGAGTCATTGGAACTTAGCAAGGCACACTTGGCAATTTTTATGCAGGTCAGAATTTTGAGACTACGGCTTTTTCAAGGGGTAGGTAAGCCTGGAAAAACAATAAAGAAATGAGTAATAATGCTTTTTCCCTATGTACATACTAAAGGGGGTAAAATGTCCCTACCTGGGTTGGTCATCTATGCTAGTGAGAAGGATTGAGGACTGGAAAGTAGATCCAGAAAAGCTGGTTAGGACAGAGTATATGATTCCTGAATTGATTAAGAAGTAAATTTTGTTCTCTGCTGTACATACGATTATCCAAGACTCATTTATAGAGATGGAGACTATGGGATTCTATATGGTCTCTGGTCCCCAACAATTGCCACTAAGGAGACTGCCCCCTTTATTGGACTTCCCATAGTTAGAGAATGGGGTTAAAGGCATTTGTTGTTCTCCTGGGTCAGCCCATTCTTGGGCTTTTGGTTGTGGGATGACACTCCCACACAGGGAGGAAAGGAGCAGTCTCGCATCCAGTGTCCCTTTTGTTTGTACCCTGGGCAAGATCTGGGTAGCAGTTCCTCTGGAGACAGTTATACCTTCTATGTCCTGGCTGGCCACAATGATAACAAGTAAATGGTGTTTTCACTGGCTTGAAGGGTGGCTGTTTGGAGGTAAGTCCCGCAGTTAACGACCATGTCTAGGGCCTGGGTATGGGCAGGGAGCTGGCAATTGTGGCTGCCATATATTGAGCTTTTACTGCTTTTCTCTTTTTCTTTGTTTCATTTCCTTTTCAGTCTTCAAGACCTCCTCCCAGTTGTTGAAGGCCTTGAAGTTCGTGTCTCATAGCATGGAGGAGGGGTTTGTTGCCCTTCATCTGGTTTTTACAGTTTTTGTCTAATGTCTGGAGAGGTTTGACTAATAAAATGGATGGCCAGAATATTAGGAGAACTAGTAGAATCCAAAAATTTGACTGAACATATCTGACAATTTTGGCAGAGATTAGGATCCAGAGAGAGAGAGAGAGAGAGTTATAAAAGCCTGAACATAAGGAGTCTCAGATTATTTAGAGTAATTTTGACAGAAAAGATTCAGCTGTGGGCAAGAGTCCTGTTTAAAGATCCAGGCTTAATAGGGACCATTATTTTAAAATGCAGCTCAGGGGTGAGTCTGAGGGAATGGAGGGTTTTTGTCCCAGGTGGGATGGGGAAAAATTAGCTCAAAAATAAGGACTCAAACTGCCAATTTCTCTCAGGCATTTTGCCGGGGCAGAGGGATCTATTTTCATCCACTGAGGGACTTTGAGATGCATTTTCCAAAGGGGTGTCACACATATTGAAAAAGATCTCTGACATTCATGGAGGGACTTGAATTTGCTTTCTATACACGCATTCTGGTTGATAGAGAGGAACTCCAGATGGGGGCCAAGATATTTAGGTTCAAATCCTAAGGCCAATGACTCTCGGTGATCAGACCAGGTCAGGAAAGAGGGTTAAGGGGAAACTCACCAATCTGGTGCTTCTCGGGCTTACTTGGTTTAATGAAGTAAGAAAGTAGAGAGACTGGCTGTCCTCACAGGGTATTTGGAGAGAGAGAGGGCAAGAGCGAGAGCGAGGTCTAGGACTCCCTAAGTATGTGTGAGTTTTCTCTGGATGAACTTCCAGCTGTTAGCCATGCCACATGTTGGAATTAAGGACCTTTTGATCAGGAGAGATGGAGAGAGACTTCCTCCCTTCAGGGTAAGGCAGTCATACTCATTCACCCTCTGGCCTTCAGACTACACCAGGGGAGTACTCTGACCAGAAACTGTCGGTTGCCAGTTATTAGAACTTCTCCACTTGAAGACTGAAAATAGGAAGCAAACTCTTGTCTCTTACCCAATCAGGCAATGGCAGTCTGATGCCTTTCTTTTGGGACATTCTGGTCTACAGAAGGGAAGTAGCCCTGGCCAGAAACCATAAGCTGTCTCTGGTCTTGGAGGCAGCCCACGGAGAGTCTTGAGTTGGAAGAAGAAAATGAGAGGGGGTAGAGGTTCCATTAGGAGAGGTGCCTGTATGGGCCACCAAAATGCTGTATGTGGCAGGTGGGGGTCAGTCGTGGTGGTGAAGGTATTTGCCAAGACAGCTATGGATGAAGAAGGGTAGATTTATTAAAGGACAGATACGTTGTGATGGATACAATGGGCAGGGCAGCAGTGAGAGTGTCTGCTATCTGCAAAGAGGCAGGAGCTAGAGGGATGTTTTTATAAGAGGGTCCAGCATGGGCCAGGGGGAATTGTCTTTGACAGTGGTCTACGAAATGAAATTTCCAGAGGTTTGCAAAGTGTTTGATTGACAGTGATATTTTGTTTCTTTAAGATAATGTTAGTTAACAGCAATAGTTAACTGTCTTTGTGTTGTTAACTACTTTCTTTGTTGGATGCAGAGCCAGCAGTAAATGTTTTACAGCTGGCTATATAGTCTTTTCAGTTTCTTGTTGTTATTAGTACATTTCTTTGTAGATTTTTATCTTGAGGGCTTTTACCTTAATATAATTTACCAAACTTACTTAATTGATGCTGGTCTAATTGGGCCTCATGCTCCTCCGCGTATATATCCCCTGTATACTTGGGAGTTGACCCAGAGTGATGAGAAAATCTTTAGAGTAGGTCTTAAAGAGTTGTCTTAGACTTCAGGCCTAAATACCATTATTCTCTGCGATAAAGAAAGAAGGGGCCAGTGTGGTGGCTCATGCCTCTAATTCCAGCACTTTGGGAGGCCAATGCGGGAAGATTGCTTGAGCTCAGGAGTCACAATCAGCCTGGGCAACATAAGGAAACCTTGTCTCTACAAAAAATAAATAACAATTAACTAGGTGTGGTGGTGTGTACCTGTAGTCCCGGCAATTTGAGAGACTGAGGGTGGAGGATCACTTGAGTTCAGGAGTTTAAGTCTGTGGTAAGCTGTGACTGCCAATGAACTCCAGACTGGGTGACAGAGTTAGAACCTGAGAGAAAGAAAGGAAGGAAGGAAGGAAGGAAGAAGGAAGGAAGGAAGGAGGGAAGGAAGGAAGGAAGGAAGAAGAGTGTGTATGTGTGGGGAAATCTGGTTAGGAGTTGATGGCCCAAAAAAGCACTGTAAAACAAGGTTTGTTATTCAGATTTACTTCAGTGCCTTCTCCATTGATTAAGAGTCCCTTGTTGTTTAGTCAAAGTGTATATTCTGGTCTCCTAAGTCATATTCTGGAGTGGCATGTCCAAAACCCTATCATTGCTGTGTCCTCACATGGCAAAGAACAAGTGAACTCTGGTTTCTTCCCCATTTTAAATCTCATCATGAGGATTTGCTTTGAACTGAATGTTAGTGTGGCCCCAAAATTCTTTTGTTTAAACCCTAATAGTGTGGTAGTATTTGGAGGTGGAGGAAGTAATGAGATCATGAAGGTGGAGCCCTCATGAATGGCATTAGTGCACTTATAAGAAGAGACACTTGAAGAGATGATCTCTTTCTCCACAGTGTGCGGATACCATAAGATGTCTGCATCAGACACCAAATATGCTGGCATATTTACCTTGCTTTTTCCAACTTCCAGGACTGTGAGAAATAAATGTTGGTTGTTTAAGCCACCTGTCTATGATAATTGTTATACCAGTCCTACTAATTAAGAAACGGTCCTACCTTCATGTCCTCATCTAAACCTCATTACCACCCAGAGGCCCATCTCCAAATCCCATCACATGGCTTCAACATATGAATTGTGGCCGGGGGTGGGGGTGGGCAGGCACAGACATTCAGTGTATAATGAATAGTCACTCCCCATTCTAACTTATTCCCAGCACCTATCAACCTGTCAGCCACCATTTTGCTGTTTTGTTTTGTTTTTTGTCTCTATGGATTTTCTTATCTTGAATATTTAATAAAAGAGGAATTGTACAATATGTGGCCTTTTGTGTCTGGCTTATTTCACTTAGTATAATATTTTAAAGATTTATCCATGTTGTAGCATGCATCAGAACTCATTCCTTTTTATTGCCACATAAAATTCCACTATATGGATATACCACATTTTGTTTTATCCATTCACTGTCATTTGCTGGACATTTTGAGATTAGGGTTATTAGAAAGAATGCTGTGATGAGACTCATTTGCAAGTTTATGACTGTACATATATTTTTAATTATCTTGGGTGTGTATGTAGGAATAAAATTTCTGGATCATATAACTCTATGTTTTACTTGTTAAACTGCCAAACTGCTTTCTATAGTGACTGTGCCATTTTACATTCACACCAGCAATGTATTATGAAGATTCTAATTCTCCAAATTTTCACCATTAGTTGTTATTTTCTAGTTTTTTTAAAAATTACAGTTATCCTAGTGTGTGTGAAGTGGTATCTCATTGAGGTTTTGATTTGCATTTACCTTTGACTAAGATCCTTATTAGACATGTGATTTGCAAATGTTTTCTCCCATTCTGTAAGTTGTCTTTTTACTTTGTTGATAGTGTATTTTGATACACAAACCTTTTGTTTTGATGAAGTCCAATCTATATTTTTCTTTTGGTTGCTTGTACTTTTAATGGTGCTAAAACATGTTTTTATGTGCTTCTTGACAGTTTGTATATCTTCTTTACAGAAATGTCTATTCAAATAAGTTGTGCATTTTAAAATAGTGTTATATTTTGTTGTTAAACAGTTATATATATATATACATGTATATATGTATATATATATTTTTCCTTTTGGTTGCTTGTACTTTTAATTTCGTATCTGAGAAAACACTGCCTAATCCAAACACAAAGATTTACACCTATATTTCCTTCTAAGATTTTTAATAGTTTTAGCTTTTATATTAGGTATTTGATCCATTTTAAGTCAATTTTTATATATGATATCAAAAAACCCTAAGTTAATTCTTTTGCATGTAGATATCTAGTTGTCCTAGCATCATTTATTAAAAAGACTATTCTTCCTGATTGAGTAGTATTGACACCCTTGTCAAAAATCAATTGACCACAAGTGTATGGGTTCAGTTTTGGACTCACAATATCATTTTGTTGATATCTATGTCTATCCTTATGCCAATTCCACACCTTCTTGATTTTAGTAGCTTTATAGTAAGTTTGGAAAACACAAAGCATGCGTCCACCAAATTTGTTCTCTTTTTTCAAGATATTCAGAGTCCCTTGCATTTTATTAATTTTAGAATCCATTTGTTCACTTCTGAAATAAGGGAACTGGAATTTGGTAAGGATTGCATTGAATCTGTAAATTGCTTTGAGGAGTATGATAATCTTAATAATATTAAGTCTTCCAATCCAGAAATGTGGGACATCTTTCCCCTTACTTAAATCTTCATTATTTTTTTCCAACAATATTTTGTAGTTTTCAGTGTACATCTTGCACTTTCTTGGTTAAATTTATTAAATTTTTTATGGGAATTGTAAATGAACCTGTTTCTTAATTTAATTTTGGGATTATTCATTGTTAGTGTATAGAAAAACAACTGATTTTTGTATATTGATCCTATATACTACAATTTTGCTGACTTTATTTATTATCTCTAACAGGTTTTTGTATGTGATTTCTCAGAGTTTTCTACATATAACATGATGTCATCTGCAAATAGAGATAGTTTTATTTCTTCCTTTCCAATTTGGATGCATTTAATTATTTTTAATTTCTAACTGCTCTGACTAGAATATCTAATACATGTTGACCAGAAGTGGTGAGAGAGGACATTTTTTTTTAGCTTTTCAAAAAAATTAAATTTTTTTTTGTTTTGAAGATGTAGGGTACAATTCAGGGCTAGGCAGATAAGTAAAAGGTAAAGTACCCTTATTAATGTTATGTACCCTGCCTCCCCTGGCAGTGTCCCACTATGGCCAATCCCTTTCTTACAGAATTATGATAAATGTTCAGGGTCCACTTACGAGTGAGTACATGTGGTACTCAGATCTTTGTTTCTGAAATAAATCACTCAATATTTATAGACTCTAAATTCATCTAAGTTGCTGTGAAATCCATAATTTTGTTTTTCTTTATGGCTGATAATATTCCATCGTGTATATGTACCACATTTTCTTCATCCAGTCCACTTAGGCTGGGCAGCACGGTTGGATCTATGTTTTTGCTATTGTGAATAATGCTGCAATAAACATGTGTATGCAAATATCTTTTTTATAGAGTGATTAGAATACCTCTGGGTATATTCCCAGAAGGGGAATTGCTGGGTCATATGGAAGGTGAATTTTTAGAGCTTATAGAAATCACCATACTGTTTTCCACAGAGGTTGGTCTAGTTTACACTCCCACCAGCATTGTAGAAGTATTCCCTTTTCCCCACATCCTCTCCATCTTTGTATTGTTCCTGATCTCATGCTAAAAACCTTTTTTTTTTTTTTTTTTTGGTCAGGGTCTCACTCTGCCACCCAGGCTGGAATTACAGATATGTACCACCATGCCCAGGCAATTTTTTTAATTTTTAGTAGAGATGAGGTCTCACTATATTGCTCAGGTTGGTCTTGAACTACTGGGCTCAAGTAATCCTTTTGCTTCAGCCTCCCGAAGTGCCGAGATTACAGGCATGAGCCACGACATCCAACCAAGATGAAAACATTTATTTTTCACTGTTGAGTGTGACATTAGCTTTGGGTTTCTCATAAATGTCCTTTAGAAAGTTGAGGACCTTCTTTTTATTCCAGGTTTGTTGAGTGTTTTTATCATGAAAGAATATTGGATTGTGTCAATTTTGATTTGTATCAATTGAGATGATGATGTGATTTTTGCCCTTTATTCTTTTAATATGGTGTATTTTATTGATTGATTTTGATATATTAAGTCAGCATTCTAGATATGAATCCCACTGGGTTGAGTGTAAAATACTTTTTTAATTTTAATTTTTCATGTAAAGGTGTGAGATACAATTCAGGGTTAGGTATACAAACATTTTGATCATGCAGGTACCCCTGTTAATAAGGTGTGCCCCTCCCTACCCTATTAGTTTCCCTCAACTGCCAATTCCACCCCCCCCACCCCCCAACAGTTTCCCCTTACTGCCCATTGCGTTCGTATAGCATTCTAATTGTTCAAGTTCCTCTTATGAGTGAGAACATATGGAACTCTGTTCTTTGTTTCTGTGATGAATCACTGAGTATGATCGACTCCAAATCCATCCAGGTTGCTGCAAAGTCCATATATTTGTCATTCTTTATGGCTGCATAATATTCCATTGTGTATATGTACCACATTTTTTTTATCCAGTCCAGCTTTGATGGGCAACATGGTTGGTTCCATGTTTTTGCTATTGTGAATAGAGCTGCAATAAACATTCGTGTGCAGGTAGGTATCTTCTTTGTAGAAGTAAAATATTTTTTATATGCTGCTGGATTCAGTTTGTTAGTATTTTGTTGAGAATTTTTGCACTTACATTCATAAGAAATACCAGCTTATTCATTTCTTGTGATATTTTTGTCTGGCTTTTTAAAATCAGGGTAATATTGGACTCACAGAATGAGTCAGAACTTTTTCACTCTTCTAGATTTTTGAAAGGGTTTGAGAAAGACTGGTGCTTATTCTCTTTTAAACTTTTGGTAGAATTCATCAGTGAAACCATCTGATTCTGAGCTTTTCTTCGTTGGAAGCTTTTTGATTACTACATCAATCACTATACTTGTATGTCTGTTCAAATTTTCTATTTTTTCTTGAGTCATTTGTGGCAATTTGTGTGTTTCTAAGAATTTGTTCATTTCATGTAAGTTATATAATTTGTTGGCATAAAGTGTTCATGTAATTTCTTTTAATTCTCCTTATTTTTATAAGGTTTGTAGTAATGTACCCGCTTTCAATCCTGATTGTAGTGATTTGAGTTTTCTTTTTTCTTGACCAGTCAAGCTAAAAGTGTGTTAATTGATTATTTTATTTTAAAGATGTGGGGTACAATTCAGGATTAGGTATACAAGTGGTCATCATACAGATAAAGTTTGGGCCTCCCTTTAGACCCCACTTTGCCTAGTTTGAGATCAGGTGCTCTTACTGATGTTGTGTCCCCCCAGACACCCGCACTCCAGTAGTATTCCACTACTACCAATCCCTTTCTTAAAGTATTATGGTAATTGTTCAGGGTCTGCTTATGAGTGAGAATATATGGTAGTGTTTTTTGTTTCTGTGAAAGAGCACTGAGTATGATAGACTCTAAATCCATCCAAGTTGCTGCAAAGTCCACATGTTTGACCTTCTTTATGGCTGCATAGTATTCCATTGTGTATATGTACCACATTTTAAAAATCCAGTCCAGTTTGAATGAGCAACATGTTTTTTTTCCATGTTTTTGCTATTGTGAATAGTGCTGCAATAAACATGTGTGCGCAGATATCTTTTTTGTAGAACGATTTGTTCCTCCCTGTATATTCCCAATAGGGTGATTGCTTGATCATATGGAAGGTCAATTTCTAGTTCTTTCAGAAATCACCACACTGTTTTCCAAAGAGTTGCAGTAGTTTGCATTCCCACCAGCAGTGTAGAAGTGTTCCTTTTTCTCCGCATCCTCACTAGCATCTGTTGTTTTTTGAGTTATTTATGATGGCCATTCTTACTGGGGTTAGGCGGTATCTCAATGTGGTTTTGATTCGCATTTCTCCGATGATTAGGAGGCTGAGCACTTTTTCATGTGCCTGTTGGCTGCCCATATATCTTCTTTTGAGAAATGTCTATTCATATGTTTTGCCCACTTTTTAATGGGGCTATTTGCTTTTTTCCATTTGGCACATTTGAGTTCCTTTTAGAACCTGGTTGTTAGACCTTTGTCAGATATTCAGTTGGCAAATATTTTTTCCCATTCTGTGGGCTGTCTCCCCACCCTCTTGATGGTATCTTTTGCTTTGAAGATTTTCAGTTTTATGAGATCCCACTTGTCTATCTTATCTCTTATGGCATGGGTACTTGGGGTTTTGATCAAAAATTGGTTACCAGTTCCATTGCATAGGGGTGACTCCTGCATTTTCTAAGGTTCTTATAGTTTGAGGTTTTACATTTAGTTCTTTGATAAGTTCGTCAATTTTTAAAATCTTTTCAAATAACCAATTTTTTTGTTTTTTCTAGTTTCTACTTTGTTTATCATCATTATAATCTTTATTATTTCTTTTTCTTGCTTTGAGTTTAGTTTGTCCTTTTTTGTAGTTTCATAAGTTGAAAGTTTAGGAGATTGATTTGAGATCTTTATTACTTTTTATTATAGATATTTGCTACCATAAATTTCCCTGTAAACACTGTTTTCACATACATTTTTTCATAAATTTTGATATGTTGCATTCTTTTTTTGTTCAGTTTTTTCCCTCGGCACTTTGAATATGCCTTCCCACTGCCTTTTGGCCTTTATAGCTTCAGGTGAAAAATCAGCTGTAAATCTTATGAGCAACCCTTGTACATGGGTCACTTCTCTATTGCTGCTTTCTGGACTGGGTTTAAAAACTGTGGTACATATACACAATGGGATACTATGCAGCCATAAAGAAGGACAAACATATGGACTTTGCAGCAACTTGGATGGATTTAGAGTCTATCATACTCAGTGCTCTTTCACAGGAACAAAAGGTTTTCTCTTTGTCTTTGACTTTTCACAGTTTGATTACGTGTCTCCATGTTGACTTCTTTGAATTTATTCTACTTGAAGTTTGCTGAGCTTTTTGGATGTGTAGGTTAATGTTTTAATTTTTTAAAAATAAAATTTGGGAAGTTTTGGTCATCAGTTATTCAGAATATTTTTCCTACTCCTTTTTCTCACTGTCATTCCCTATGTATATGTTATGTGTACATTGGTGCTTAATAGTGTCTCACAGGTCTCTTAGGTTCTATTTATTTGTCTTTATTCCTTTTTCTTTCTGTTTCTCAGCCTGAATAATCTCAAATAAACATTTTTCAAGTTCACTCATTCTTTTTTTTTTATTTTTGCTTCTCAAATTGCTGTTGACCAACTCTAGTGAATTTTTATGTAAGTTATTGTACTTTTTAACTCCAGCATAATCTCTAGTCAATGAAGCATTGTTCTCTTGGTTCCTTTTATCTTATGAATATATTTTATACAACTGATTTAAAATCTTGTCTAAGTGTGGTTATTTCAGAAAGAACTAAAAATTGACCTTCCATATGAGCCAGCAATCACTCTATTGGGAATATACCCAGAGGAACTCAAAACATTCTACAAAAACGATACCTGCATATGCATGTTTGTTGCAGCACTATTCACAATAGCAAAAACATGGAACCAACCATGCTGCCCATCGAAGCTGGACTGGATAAAGAATATGTGTTACACATACACAATGGAATATTATGCAGCCATAAAGAATGACAAATATATGGACTTTGCAGCAACTTGGATGGATTTAGAGTCTATCATATTCAGTGATCTACCACAGACACAAAGAACAGAGTACCATATGTTCTCACTCATAAGCAGACCTTGAACAATTATCATAATACTATAAGAAAGGGATTGGCAGTAGTGGAAACTGCTGGGGGGGTGGTGCGGTGGGATTGGGAGTTGAGGGAAACTGCCAGGGGAGGAAGGGGCACACCTTATCAACAAGGGTACCTGCATAATGAACATTTGTATGCCTAACCCTGAATTGTATCCCACATCTTTAAAATAAAAAATAAAAAATAAAATAAAATCTTTGGTAAGTACAACAACTGAACTTCCTCCAAGAAAGCTTTTATTGACTGCTTTTCCCCCTGTGTATAGGCCACAATTTTTTGTTTCTTTGCATGCCTTGTAATTTTTTTTCATTGAAAAGTGTACATTTTGGATATAATGTGACAACTCTGGAAATCAGATTATCTTCTCTCCCTAGCATTTGTTTTTGTTGCTTGTTGTGGTTTTGACCTTTGTTTTTTCAATGACTTTTCTGAAACAATTCTGTGAAGTTGGTATTTTTTGTCATGTGTGGCAACTGAACTGTCTGTTCTGTTAGCTTAGTGGTCACCTAATGATTGGACAGAGATTTCCTTAAACACCTGGAAACAAAAATTCTTTCATTCTTTGCCAAGGGACTCTGCGTGTGTCTTAAGGCATGACTTCAACATTCATCCTAGTCTTTGGCAACTCTGCCTTGGGCATCACTTTCTTTTTGTACAGCATCTCAAGGTCAGCCAGAAGTAAATGAGTAGAGCCTTTTCAGATCTTTCTTGAGTGAGTGCACGGTTCTGGAAAAGCATGTGGCTTTCTAGATTCCCAGGAATATGTAGGAATTTTTCAAAACTCCTCTTTCCCTTTTCTTTCTTTTCAAGTTTTGAAGTTAGTCTATTGTTTGTCCAACTGTTATTCATTACCTCAGTCAACAGTGATTAAAATATTTGCCCGTAACTGTTTGTGACAAATGCTCCCTTGTGTAGCAGCACTAGCAGTGGGTGAGTATTGAGTCAAGCAAGATAATAAAGATAAACCTTTCAAGTAGCATTTTAGGAAGCCACCAGATAGATTAAATAATAACAGGGTTTTTTGTTTGTTTGTTTGTTTGTTTGTTTTAATGATTGAAGTTTGTTCTGCTCCTATTGGTCCTGGGAATATGGCGTATTATTTTCGAGGTTACTGCTGAACT
This sequence comes from Tarsius wallacei, assembly GCA_963574415.1. Classification (NCBI taxonomy): domain Eukaryota; kingdom Metazoa; phylum Chordata; class Mammalia; order Primates; family Tarsiidae; genus Tarsius; species Tarsius wallacei. Next base: position 35,170 of record CAUYQG010079368.1, on the reverse strand, counting down.
GGGGAGAAGGGCTTGAAACACCACAAAGCTCACTGTTCTTACATAGCTTTCTTGAATAAGTGCTCCTTTGTCTTTGACTAATTTCCAGACTTCCAAAAAAGTTAATTCTAAAAAATTTTTTCACAGATTTCTTTCATTGCTTTCATGGAGTGGCAAAACCTTAGAGTTTCTTACTCTGACACTTCTGCTGATATTTTATTTAATCTTGAATAACCATACCCATACTGGAATTTTGAAAATGGTCTGCAGTATTTCAACCAATTTCATGCAAATTGTATCACTTTATTCTCACAATAAACTGTGGAGCTGGGAAGTGAGCATTCCTTCTATGGAGGAGCAATTTTAGTTATCTTGAAGGCAGTTACTCCATCTTCTGTGTGTCCAGCTTTACTATCATATTATCACATAAATTGTGATTAATCAGTTTTTATAGTTAGATCATAAACTCTGAGGCAGAATGGATAATGTTTTGTATCCTTGGCTCCAAGAACATAGCCTAGCTCTTAAAATATGTTTTTGGAATTCAAATACATGGATAAAGAATTAAGCTTAACATTAAAGACTTCTCCTGATGAAACAATGTGTGGACTCCTGTAGGGTTAGACCCGGAAGTGTCCTCAAAGGCTGCATGGTGAGAAAATGGATGACACAGAACTTAGCTTCCTTCCCCAATGCTTCAATAAGACCAACTCCTCGTTAGTTTCATTTAGCAATGTTCATTTAGCAAATAATAATTGAACTCTCCTATTATGTGTCAGGCCTGGTAATAGGAGCTATGAACATAGAGATTAGTAAGGCAGAGTCCTTGCCATGGAATTTACATTCATGAGACAGATCAAAAACAAATGAAAAAACACGTAATTTCACGTGGAAACAAATGCTAAGGAACAAGCAGAACAAGGTAGGAGGGAACTGAGGGACACAAAATTATTTTATTATTATTTTATTTTTTATTTTTTTGAGTTGGAGTTTCACTTTGTCGTCCAAGCTAGAGTGTAGTGGCACGCTCATGGCCACTCCTGCTATGACCTGCTGGGCTCCAGCCATCCTTTCGCCTCAGTCTACCAAGTAGCCTAAACTACAGGGGCGCGTTACCAAGCCTGGTTAATTTTTTTTTTTAATTTATTGTAGAGACGAGGGCTCACCAAATCTCCCGGGCTGGTCTCAAACCCACAAGCTCAGGCAATCCACTCTCCTTGGCCTCCCCAAGTGTTGGAATTGTAGGCTGAGCCACCAAGCCCGGCCCAAAATTATTTTAGCTAGAGCTATCAGAAACGTCCATTCTGAGGTGACATTTAAGGAAAGATGTGAATAAAATGGAGGTCATGCCATCTGAGGATATGGAGGAATATGTTTCAAGCAGAGGGAATAGCAGGTGCCAAGACCCTGAGTTGGGAGTGAGGTTAGCATGATTCAGTAGGAATGATGAGACCACATTGGCAGGAATGGGATGAATAAGGGACGAGTGCCATAGGAGAGAGTGACAGAGATCAACAGGGTTGGGCTATACCATGCTTTGCAAATCAGTCCCACCATGTTAGATTTGTCTTGAACAAATAGTTTTTTTTGCTTAAGAAAGAGATTGAGAGACACACAATTTAAAATTTATAATTATAAATTATATTTACTTGCCTGCTCCTTCTTTCTTTCCTTTCTTCCTTCCTTCATCCTTTCCTCCTTTCTGTTCTGTCTTTTTCTTTCTTTTTTTAACGTATTTTTTTCTTTTAAAATTGTGGGGTACAGTTAAGGGTTAGGTATACAAATATGCATTGTATGCATTGTGCAGGTACCCTCGTTGATGAGGTGTGCCGCCCCCCCCCCGTCCCCAGACAGATATTGATGTTCTGTCTTTTTTTTTGTCTTCCCTACCGGCAAGATCTGAACTTTCTTTTCTATACCTGGGATTAAAATAGCACCTGGAACATGGAAGGTACTCAGATGATATTTTTTTGAATAATTGAGAAAATTGAGAACGAAAAAGGTAAAGTAGCATTTTCAAGGCCACACAGATAGTAGCAGAGCCAGAGCCAGAGCCAGATCTCTTTTCAGTTCATTTTCTGCTACTTTATCATATCAGTAGCATGGAATAAAAAACAGATCCAAATAATTTTACAATTAGTGTATGTGACTTGTTTCCTGTTACTGACTTCAATTATAATCTAGTCAAACAATCACCCAGCTAAGACATTAGCAGAAGAGTACTTATTCTTTCACTGAGTTTAAAGTAAAAGGTTTTATGGTAACAGTCAGCATCAAAGATACACTGTTTTGTAAAGAACCAAAGGGTGTGATGGGGTTAGGCTGGAAGGGCTGGACCATGGGTACAGTGTTCTGTGTCAAGGCAACTCTTCATTAATGAGAGGAGAAGAAACAAGGGGAAAACATTGAATGGATTCTGTGACAACTAGACAACATTTTCAGAGAAATGCACCAAGGTCTAAAGGATAGGGGAGAAAAGGTGACCAGTTCCAGTGAGCATGTGGACAACAGTATAAAAGGTGGGCTTTCTGACTTCTCCTAAGCAACTTATTCAACAATACTACATTTTCTACTTTGCAGTTGGAGAGGTCAGAAAGCAGACAGAATCTGAAAACACACAGTCTAGAGTGATCCACAGTCCCTGGAGAACTTTAATGTGATTGGCCAAGGCTTAAAGCGTCTCTTCCAGCAGCAGCCCAGGAGGTCATTAGTGACTCCACATGATATGTTCCGAAAATTGAGGCAGATCCAGAACTGGAAATGGATCTGGAAAGCAAGGACACATGTGCTGAAAGTGAGAGTATCCCCACCCACCCAACAGCTCTGAACTGCAGCAAATCTGAGTATCAGCCAAGGACAAGTTTTGTTTTGTTTTGTTTTGTTTTTGAGTTGGAGTCTCACTCTGTTGCCGTGGCTGGAATGCAGTGGCATACACACGGCTACTCCAGCATTGACCTGCTGGGCTCTGGCAAACCTTCTGCTTCAGCCTTCCAAATAGCTGGAACTATAGCCACACACTACCACGCCTGGCTAATTTTTTATTTATTGTAGAGATGAGGTTTCGCCAACTTGCCCGGGCTGGTCTCGAACCCTCGGGCTCAGGCAATCCACTCACCTTGGCTTCCCAAAGTGCTGGGATTACAGGCTGAGTCACCAAGCCCGGCCAGAGAGATCAAGTTTTATAGCAGGCAGAGTAAGCCTGTGGCCCCAAAAGGGAAGTCTCCAAATCAGTAGGCAAGAGATGGTAGCTGTCAAGCAATCAGTTCAGGCTTGGTCTTTGTCTATAACAAATGTTCCCACCAGCTCAGCTGTGATCGAAATAGTTTGTGCTGCTGCTGCATGTCAACCAGGAGAGGTGACAGCTGTAAAGTGGATAGAGTGGTTGGAAGTAAGCACTTTTGCTCAGACTTCTAGTGCAGTGGCCACTAACACTGATGGCAGCGTCCACACAGACTCCATGGATGGAAACCCAGATGCTCGGTGCACAAAGGCTGATACTGCTGCCCTGCAGCAGAAGATCCTGCAGTTTACAGTACAGATTGGGATTGCACAAACAGCCCAGACGATGAAGTTGACAAGTACATGAAGCTTGCCAAAAGTGCAGACAAGCAGCAGGTGGTCCACATCAAACAGGTCTTGAGAAGAAGAAACTGAAATCTGCCCAAACCAACTTTCAGCTACAAAAGAAGCTTGAGCACTACCACTAGTGCTAAGGGAGATTGTCCCGTGACAAACAACATCTTCAGAGACATGCACCAAGGATGTGGAAGAAAAGGTGACCAGCTTCAGTGAGAGTGTGGACAACAGTGTAAAAGGTGAACTTTTGGGGAGGGAGGGCAGGATTGGCAGTTGAGGGAAACTGCCAGGGGATGGAGGGGCACATCTCATTAACAAGGGTACCTGCATAATGAACATTTATATACCCAACCCTGAATTGTACCCCACATCTTTAAAATAAAGAGAAAAAAAGGTGGACTTTCTGACTTCTCCTAGGCTACTTATTCAGTGGTGGAGGCTATGGTCTCAAAGCCTGGAGAGATAGGCTCATTGATTTGGAACAAATTTGGCAGTGGAGAAGATATCTGTAAAATGATGTCACAAGGAGTCATGTAATTTTAGAGCTGCTAGGGACCACAGAGATTATGACAAAACTGAATCCCAGAGAAGGAAAGCAAGTTGTATACCATCACACCATAACAACAGGGTAGAAATTTGTGAACCCATTTCTCTAGACTTCTAGCCTCGTGCTGGGTTCTCAACACCCAACTGAATGTAGAACGGTGGAACATAACGGGGGATGTAAATTATCATCGACTAGCATGCTGAATTGATAAAGCAAAGACTTTAAAGACAAAGGATTGATCCAATGGGCAGAATCAAGGCTACTGCTAGTGTTTAGCATGACTTTGTGCAAACTAGAAAAAATGGCCCATCCCCTAGGCAGACTCAGGCCACAGAATGGCTGTCAGTGTGGTGTAAGGTGTGTGGACTGAGCTTCAGTCTCCACAGGCCTGCTTCTCTGACTGCTTTGTCTGTACAGTCTCAACCAGTAGTTGGCAGAATGGGCAGAAGTTTCAGGAAAGCCTGAGCAGACTGGAAGGTCATACAGGTCGGTTCATACTCACAGGTGGTTGACTAATTTTCTAATTTGTATGGTTTCAGGAAGGGTCAGTCTGCACTCTAAATGTCTCTCTCCTCACCATCTGGATACTAATATTCTTCTACAAAGGGTCAATCATGAGGCTCACAGCTGTATCACCACAATAAATTGGCAACATCCTTTGCAAAACAACTGAATAATAGCTAGTATTAGAGAAGGTGAGATGCAGAGGCACAGTTTCTAATATTGAAAAACTGGAAACCACATAAATATCTATCAGCAGGGACCTATATTAAGACATTGTGGTATATCCGTGTAGTGGAACACAATTCAGTCTCTAAAATGCATAAGGTAAAACTACCATATAAGAAACTGCATAGAAAGGATACCACATTGATGTAAGCGCATAAAGCAAACTGCAGAACAGAAGATATATTTTTGTCTAATAAAAGAATATAATGTATATATACAGTCTCCCATATATATGTATATATAATATATTATATATATCTTTTCCCTCTGTTTACTTCATTAGATTGGAATAAAAAATGAGGCCACATTCCTTTTAGTATTCAGAGTAAAAGCCACTGAGCTTAAATGTCAACCCTTTATGAGAGTTTTCTTCTTGTTTTTACATTACCCTCCCAGAAAAAATCCCAGATTCCCCAAGACATTTTTGTGTCCCAAGCCCTGTCCCGTTTGCTCTCTTGTAGCTAATGAAGTCAGAGCTCAGATGCACCCCATTGAAGCTGGGGTGGCAAAGGACTGCCTTTGCTACATGATCTGGTTCTTCTAGGACATGTAGCTGGGCTCTGTCGCTGTCACTTGTTCAACCACAAAGCCCAGAGACTGTCACAAGAAGATTTTTCTCTGCTGTCGCTGATAACACCAGAATTTTGTTTCTGTATTGTATGCAAAAGGCCAGTTCCGGTTGCTTTTCTGCCTATGGCGTGGAACCTGGGGCTTCAACACACTGCCAAGGCCTTTCTTAGTCAAGAAGGAGGAGGAAGGTCTGACCATGCAACCATCTCACCTCATAAAGGCCAGGGTGGTTCACTTCCTCCACTGGATCTTCTGTAGCCTCCCTAGGCCTCGCTGCACCATACCCTAAGAAGAGCTTTCTCCTGCAGACACAAGGCTCATGCATTTCCTGCCTGAGTCTAACCACCGTCTTGTCCTCATGGCTCCAACAATCTCCCCAGGGAAAATAATCTGAGCTTGGAATCTCCTCGAGGCAAGGGTTGTTCTGCCTTCTCCCTGGTTTCTTTGATACATACACACTGAAAGTATTCTAACACATCGTGTACACCATTGGAGTGTTCAACTAATGTTCTGGCACTGAGGTGGGTATTTTGAATGTTTTTGACTTTATGGTCTATCCTATTTATTGAAATATACATTAATATATGCTAGTATCACATTAATGGATTCTGTATAAGGTTACTTTAAGACATTCTGTATTTTAAAAAAAATCTATATCCAACTGCCAGTGGTGGAATTATGAATAAAGGTGTGAGAATTGTTGTTTTGTATACTTTGGGTAGTTTGAATTATTTTTCACAACAATGAACAATGCGTAGTACTTTTATGACTACAGATAAAAAGACATTGAAAATATATACTTCATGTACTATACCTAATTAAACCTTATATGTGTGAGCATATGTATAAATATATAGATATAGACATACACATATGCATATATTGTATGGATACTTCCAAGCAATATTTATTTGAATATTCATCAAACATTATCTTCAGGAACAAATATGAGCAGGAGCTCTTGACATCAACGGGAAAAGCTGGCAAAAGGCAAGGTGCTTCCCTACAAAGTGGCATTTCTGTCTCAGCAACTTCAACTGTTTTCAAAACTTCTCTTAAGGGGAGCTTCCATTCCATTCCTTTCTTCCTTTCTACTTTACCTACTTTGTAGAAAGTGTTAGTCCTTTTGTGTCAATATTCCCAGTTCTCTCATTTTCCTAGTGCTCTTTAATTACTGGTTAATTAACATGGTGAATGGTTTCATTAGGTCAATTTTACTGTACAGCATGGGTTTTGGTCAGTGATAAAAGGGGCTTTGCCATATATTTCACTCCCCCCAACATGCACACACATGTGCGTGCACGTGCACACACGCACATACACACTCACGCAACTTGAAAATGATCTGAATATTAGACAGCTCTGTAACTTACACAGTAACTGGCACAAAAGATTACACATTCTAAACTAAAATCTCCTAGGTGTAATTTGAGATCAGCTTTCTCCTGAGCAATTCTCTTTACAAGTAGAGTTGGTCAGCACAGAACTCTGACACTTGTTTTTACTTTGAATGATGTCATGTTCTTGGCGCAGTGCCTCTGGCTGTTCTCCTGGCGGCAGCTCAAGCAAATGTCAGGCAGACCTGAAATCAGAGGGGAAAATGGTTGTGTGGAATCAACTCATATTTATTACAGAGCAACTCTGGGAAGAATGCAGTAAAGGCTGGAGAATCTGAGAAAGCTCAAAATAATTTCAAAATTATAGTATTTAGTGAATCCTTGAAAACTTACTGATTCAATTTCCATTCTTACAGTTTATGTTCTTGGTTAAATGATATTTCATTGTTTTTAGATGGCATTTCTTTTACTTGATTTCTTTGATTTCTGGTGATGATAAGCAAAAGTTTTTTATTGTTATTTGTATTTCTTTTTTGTTAATTGCCTACTTGTGTATTTTGCCCATTATCTTTTGAGATATTAGTTTTTTCCTTATTAAAATGTAACAGTACTTCATATATTAATAATCTTGACTTTTTTGGGTCTTATCTGTCATATTTTTCCTGGTTTGACATTTACATTTTAGTTTTATTTATAATTTTTCTGACTTCCAAATGTTTAAATTGTAATGCAGAGCTGTTTATCAATACTCTCCTTTGAAATATCATTTATTGCTTTTTTTCCACAGTAATGTCTTCACCACTCTGAAATCAGATAAATTTTTACCAGTGTTGTCTTTCAGCTTTTAACTTTCTGAATTTAACTCCTTAGTCTTTCCAGATTACATTTTGGAATATATTTGGATATAAAAACCCAAATAAATGTTTCCCCTAATAGCTGAGTCTTCTATTTGTTGTTATTGATTACTTCACCCCTTTCTCATTTATGAAATTAAAAATTATGCAAATAACAGGTTCGTTTTAAAAATCAGAACATGTAGAAAGGAAGGGAAAAACACTTGCATTTTCTTTCCATTCTGAGCTGAATGCAGCAGTTTGCTTTGTCCCTCTAGACATTTTATTCTATGGATGTATGTGTATATTTCCCTTCTAAATGGAATCATTTTGCAATATGGTTTTGCAACCTGATGTTTTTCCATCAGGTAATATATCATGATTATCTTTCCATGTCAATCAGTATGTTTTTACAGCATCATGTCCAAATTAACTTTTCCTTGAAATATACTGCACATTCATTAAAGTTCACATTTCATAAGTGTATAGCTGGATGAATTTGTACTAACTAAACACATCTAAGTTATGAGCTACCAGACAGAGAAACAGACTATTACTTGTACCCTGAAGGTCCCTAAATGGTTGTTTCCAGTCACTTTTCTTCACCAGCGGTTACAATTGTCTTCCTATCCTGATGTCTAGCCCCATAGATTTCACAGCACCATTGTTATAGCTATGTGGTATTCCATCACACATATATGTATCATAATATACTTGGTATAAGTGGAATTGTGTTCCCTTAAATGATATATTGAAATCATAATACCCAGTACCTGTGAATGTAACCTTATTTGGAAATAGGGCATTTGCAGATGTAATCAGGTTAAGATGTGACCATTAGAGTAGGCTCTCATCCAATATGACTGGTGTCCTTGTAATAGAAAAAGACCATATGGAGAGAGACACACAGGGAGAGTATTATGTGATGACATGCAGGGACCAGAGTGATACAGCTGCAAGCCAAGAAATCCCACAAGTGATAACTGCCCCCAGAAGCTAGAAGGATTCTAACCAGAGTCTCAGAGGAAGCATGCCTTTGCTGATACCTTGATTTTGTATTTTAGCCTCCAGAACTATTTTAAGCCATACAGTTGTTTTGGCAACCCTAGGAAATTAATAAAATACTTAACACAATTTTGAATGATTTAGGGTTTTTCTAACATTTTATTATTGCTTATGGTGTTATATATGAGTATTTCTTGAATATTTTTCCTTAGCAGAAACTATAAATATAGACTCTCTGTATCAAAAAGAATAGCAGGAAATGTTGTTAGTAAGACAATGGATATGAGTTACCAAATTGCTGCCATTAAGGTGATATAGGCTACTTCCACTGTAATGCATTCTCATGTAATTCCAGGTGCATCAGGATTCCTGGTCAGGGTGTACTGTGAGTCCACATAAAGAGATACCTGACTCCTGCATACATCTACATAATGCAGAAAAGCGTAACCCCTTATCACTGGGAGTTTCTGGGGGGAATCTATATTCAGGTTTTTAAATAATCCTCCCATATTCTTGTCCTTCTGCCTAGCCCCTCAACACATCCTCCTGTAGAGACATTTGGGGACCTGCCTGTACTACTCCCCCCAAGATTGTACTGAGTCAGTGGAAAAGATCCATCTCATGCCTTCACAGGCAGTGACTGCAAGGCTCCAGGGCACTGCAGCATTTCACATGGCCCTTATTGTGTTTAAACCAGACCATGTTTCTCTAACAAGGACAAACTTTCTTTCTCACTTTGCAACAAGAGCTCCAAAGTAGCACTACCTGTGTTCTCCTGTCTCCCAGAGGCTCACTGCCCATAGCCCTATCAATATGGAGCTTAGTTAGGACCTGTCTCTGACATTCACCTGTCCCCTCAACTGTCCCCATATAAAATATTCCAGAATGGTGATTCCACTGAGTTATCAGACTTTATGCATAGGCATATCCCAGTCTCAACAGTGAGCATACCTTATGGTCAAACTCATTATCTTCTTGAACCTTCATAATATTTTGAGAATAAAAGGGCACATTTCCCCCTAGAATCTTCTTTTTTTAAAATCTTGTATGCTATTGCCTGTTAATTACAAAGAAATAAATGAATGTGAATGGTTTTGCAACTTTCATATTGATCCCATCAATAATTTGTTTGGGACAGCATTAAGCCAGTTGAATTAATGAAAGAGTTAACAATTTTTGATTGTTTGGGCTCCCATCAGGAATAACAGCATGTCTCTCTTCATACCTATCTAAATCTTCACATCTCCCACAGTGGGATTTGGGAAGGTAGAGAGGACTAGCAGAGAACGGTCCAACTGACCTGCTGAGTGGGCTCTGGGAGGCTGGTCAAGCATCGCTGGCCTGAGTACCAGAGAGGTAATTGGAAAAGGAGTCAGGATGATTTCTGAGCCAGCTCTGGTATCTTCCAGGAATCCTTGATATTTTTCGTGGAGTGAGATGAGAGAGTGTGCTGAGAGAACAAATCTGATGAAAGCAGAAAATAAGCTGATTTAGTAAATTTGTCAGACAGGAGAAATTGTGGCTGGACCCTGGAGCCAAGAATCATGGAAAGAGGGGCCAATTGAGGACAGGTAGATACACATTGTGAACATGGCTGACCAGGGAAGAGGAAGGAGGACTGAGCCATAAGTCAAGAGATCTGAATTCTTATTTTTATGAAATTGGCCAGTATATTGGGTGAATAGCTTTTCCTTTTGAGCAACTTTTAGTTCCTTTCTCAACATGAATGTTCACTGAATGATCTCTAAGACCTTTCTGGAGCTGGGTGTCTAGGTGGTATTAGAATATCATAGGCATTGGATGGCTGGAAAAAAAAACCCTAAGATGTTAAAAACTTCAATGTCTAAAACCAAGGGACATAATTATATGATAAAACAATGAAGTAATTAGAATTCAAAAAGACTTTGGGATGATTCTTGTGAGTGGAATAGGAAAGACAAAAAATCCACAGTAGCCCACTGCTATGGTTTGGATGTTTGTACCTCCAAATCTCATGTTGAAATTTGATGTTGGAGGTGGGGCCTACTGGGAGGTGTTTGGGTCATAAGGGTGGATCCCTCATGAAGGGCTTGGTGCTGTCCTTCAGCTAATGAATTCTTGTTCTATTAATTCCTGTGAGAGCTGCTTGTTAAAAAGCACTTGGTACCTTTCCCCCTCTTGCCTCCTCTCTCGCCATGTAATCTCCTCTTGACTCCTGCCATGAGTGGCACCTTCCTGAGGCCCTTACCAGAAGCAGATTTTGGCACCATGCTTTCTGTACAGCCTGAAGAACTGTGACCCAAATAAAGCTCTTTCCTGTATAAATTACCCAGTCTCATTTATTTATTTATAGCCATGTAGACACTTCCAAAGATAACATTTCCCAAACTGGTTCTTTCTATCTTGTTTGGTCAGGACTCCCTGGAGTGGTAAATTCCCTCAGATATTGTGGAACTTTTTGTAGACAGGATAAAGCAAGGCACCTCTGGCCCTCATGTTGGCAGACTCTAATTATAGAAAACGTCTCCAGGCTGCTGGCATCCTTGGGGCAACAAGTCTGGAAAAAAAAATTCATCAATGGAGTTCCAGGTTTTGTTTTTAATTTCTTTCCTTTCATTCTTCAAAAACATACAAGCAAACAACTTTGTGTGTTCCAGATTTTGCTTTAAACCAAGTTAGCCCCAGTTTAACTCTGTCACAGGGACAGACTATTAAAACTCCAATTGGATGAATTCCTCACAGGGCCTCAGAAGGATATCCGCTTCTCAGATGGAAGGGTCTGAGAGGGGCCATAAAATGACATGCAGGCACCCAAACCCTTCAGAGGAGTCCTCAACAGGGTCTGAAGTACATAGAGCCTGCCAGACTGCATCTACTCTCATTTCATTTCCCCCAAAGGAGGGCTTAAGCCAATAAATCACCTCAATTATGCAATTCTAATTTTGTCTCCAGAAGTTGTCCACCACCTCCCTACACTGTAGGTCAAAAATGTCTTCATTGTTAGCTTCAGCTACGATTTCCTGCTGCCCGGTCTTGGAAGGGGAAAAGGAAAATTCTGCATGGTAGCCAACCTCTAAGGTGGCTTCTACGTTAGTCCCCAGGGATTCTCACCTCTTGCTATTCACAGACTTGTGCAGTTCCCTTTCCATGTTGTACCAGGTTTTGTTTTTGTGATAAATAGCATATAGAAGAAGTGAGGGAGGTAGAGGCCACATTGTGAGGTCACTCCAGAAGTTTATAGGTAGGCCCATATGATGAGAAGCTGAAGTATCCAGAAACAGCCAGTGACAACAGAGGCCTGATACCAATCACAAGAGTGAGCTTTGAGGTACATCCTCCCACAGTCAAGCATTCAGATGGAACTGCAGCCCTGGCTGAATGCTTGACCTCAATCTCATGAAAGATCTTGAAGTTGGAATCACCCAACCCAGTCACTGCCAGATTCCTGACACTCAGAAACTCCATGAGATAATATATTTAAGATGCTATATTTTGGGGTAATTTGTTATGCAGCAATAGATAATTAGTGTATTCCGTGTCTTGTTTTTTATTTTGAGTAGATATAAATATAATCAGGAAAATATTTGCTACAAGGGATGACAAATCAGCATTTGTCTATCTTGTGCCAAGCTCTGTTCCAGGTCCCTAGATTCCTAAACTCATTTGATGATAAGAATCACCCTTAGTGCTGGTTAAACATGCAGATTTCTAGTCCCCTTCCTTTCGCCTGAGGTGAGACCCAGGAATCAGTATGTTCAACTACTACCCCAGATAATTCTTAGCAACAGGCAAGTTTAAGAAACATTGCAGTATAGGATGCAAAATTGAATGAGACATAGCTCCTTTTCAAGGAGCAAGATAAAAAGCAAACTGGTACACAAAAGTGCATTTAAAAGGAGGCACATGTGGTAAGGAAGATATAAAAATCACCGGGAGAATTAAGGAACGCTTCCTGGAAGAAATGACACATGAGCAAGATCTCAAAGACTGCTTAGGATCTCACAGAGAAAGATATGGACAGAATCAAAGTGATAGTAATAGCTGTCATTCCTCAGGTGTCTACTAAGTTGCAAACATTGGGCTAAGCACTTTCCCTGCCTTATTTTATTTGATACTCACAACAGCCATATGTAGTAGAAGCTTGTCATCGTTAATTTACAAATGAGAAAAGCTAGGTTTTGATTATCACATTACACAAGCCACGCAGCTCATGTGTGCCGAGCTAGGAAGAAAGGAGGCAGCAGAACCCCACATCCCTTTACCACTATCCTGTTCTGCCTCCCAGGGGACATGAGACTGAGAGATGTAAACGTGTAGTGACATTTTTGCAAATGACAGGAGTTTTGGGCAAATGGCAGGAGGATGTATCCAGGGAAGCATATGGACCAGGGGAAGATACTGCATAAGGTGTTGGGACCTAGCAGAGACTTTCTAGGGCAAGCTCAACTTGGTCATTTTGCAAATGAGGAAAGGGAACCCTAGAGAGATTAATAATGACTTGCTTAGAGTCATACGGCTTGACAGTGGCAAAATGCTCTAAAAGTCAAGATTCTGGGCAGCACTCTTTCCATTATGGACAATTGGAGGCCAGTATCAGGTAGGCCTTGATAAAGAGGTCTGAGCTTTTCTGTAAAAGAAATATATAGTTATGTGCTGTATAATGACATTTTGATCAAAGATGGACCATGTATATGATGGTGGTCCATAAGGTTATACTACTATATTTTTAATGTACCTTTTCTATGTTTAGATATGTTTACATGCACAAATACTATTGTGTTACAGTTGCCTACAGTATTCAGTACAGTAACATGCTGTAGAGGTTTGTAGCCTAGGAGCAATGGGCTATATCATAGAGTACAGTTATGTGGTAGACTGTACTATCTAGGTTTGTGTAAGTACTCTATGATAGTATCACAGTGAAACAGCTTAATGATGCCTTTCTCAGAACATAGCCCCATTGTTAAACAATGCATGACTGTATATGTAAAATATATATGAGGAGGACCAAAAAAAAAAAAAAAAAACCAACCCAGAATTATTTTCTGGAGAATAGGCCCCTCTTAGTACAGGCTTCCCTTGCTAGGTAAGTGTTCTAGGAACCCATCAGCATCGGTGTACCAGCTAGCATTGTTGTGAGAGGCTGCATTTAGCTTCAGTACTTTTTTTTTTGGAAATGCATTTCATGATGGGTGATTTATGAGTGCACCTGCCATACTGCGCTGAGTATTCAGCAGTTTTTGTTGTTGTTGTTGGGTTGTTTTTTTTTAACCAAAAATGACATGATCCCTGTGCCCCTACCCTCCTTCCTCACTGGATCTCACCCCAAACAACTTTTTTTTTGTTTCCCTGGTTAAAAAAAGTCCTCAAAGGGAAACATTTAATCAGCGTGGAGTATGTGAAACAAAAAATGGCAGAGGCACTAGAAGGCATCAAAATTGACAGATTCAAAAACTGCTTTGAACAGTGGAAAAAGAATCTCGATAGGTGTGTTGCATCAAATGAAGAGTATTTTGAAGGGGCTGAAGTTTAAACATGTAAGACTAAAGACACGATTCTTTGTAAATAAATTCTGGGTTTTTTTTTTTTAGTCCCCCCTTGTACAACATAAAATTCACATTTTTAACCATTTTAAGTGTACAATTCAATGGCCTTAAATGAATACACAATGTTGTGCAATTATCACCACTATCCATTTCTAGGACTTTTTCATCATCCCCAACAGATACTCTGAACCCACTAAATAAGCACCCCCCTAATTCCTGGTAATCACCATTATACTTCTTGACTTTATGAATTTGCCTATTTTAAGTGTCTTATATGTGTAGAATCATACAATATTTGTATTTTTGTGATTGGCTTATTTCACTTAGCTCGATGTTTTCAAGATTTACTCATGTTGTAGCATGTGTCAGTACTTCATTCCTCCCTCCCCCCATTTTTTATAGTGGTAAAATACACATAATTTTCACCATCTTAACCATTTCAAGTGTACAGTTCAGTGGTATTAAGTATATTCAGATTGTTGTGGAACCATTACCACCAACCATCTCCAGAATTCTTTTCATTTTGCAAAACTGAAGCTCTGTACTCATTAGCCAGTAACTGTCCTTTCTTTCTTCCCTCGGCCTCTGGCACCCACCACTCGATTTTTTGTCTCTATGAATTTGTCTACTCTAGCTACCTCACAGAAGTGGAATCATATAGTATTTGTCCTTTTGAGACTGGTTTATTTTATTTAGCATAATGTCCTCAAGGTACAAACATGTTGTGGCATAATGTCAGAATATCTTTGTGTTATAGGACTGAATACTATTCTATTGTGTGTGTATATACACATACACAAGGGTTCTTCAGAGTTCATGGAAAATGTGTATTAAGAAAAAACTATGCATGAATTCCAAACTTTTTGTGTACCAAAATGAACTCATACTCACTTGTTACGACATGTCTGGACAGATCTAGTTTGAAGCACTAGGAAGGATAAGACATTAGTTTGAAAAGAGCCCTTGTCACAACAACATGAAGTCTGCTAAAATTGAAGCAGAAACAAACATTAAATTTATGGTGAAGCTGGGGTGGAAGAATGGTGAAATCACTAACACTTTACACAAAGGTTATTGGGACAATGCCCCAAAGAAATCAGCAGTTTACAAATGGGCAGCTCATTTTAAGAAGGGACAAGACGATGTTGAAGATCCATGGTGGCAGACCATCCACATCAATTTGAGAGGGAAAAAATTAATCTTCTTCCTGCTTAATTAAAGAAGATTGGCAACAGCAGAAGCAATAACCAACACCACAGATATCTTGACTGGTTCAGCTTACACAATTCTTACTAGAAAATTAAAGTTGAGTAAACCTTCCACTTGATGGATGCCAAAACCATTGCAGCCAGATCAGCTGCAGATAAGAGCGGAACTTTCCATGGAAATTTTGAACAAGTGGGATCAAGATCATGAAGCATTTCTTTAAAGAATGGTAACAAGAGATAAAACATGGCTTTGCCAGTATGAACCTGAAGACAAAGCACAATCAAAGCAATGGCTACCAAGAGGTGGACTTGGTTCAGTCAAAGCAAAAGCAGACCAGTCAAGAGTAGAGATCTTGGCAACAGTTTTTTGGGATGCTCAAGGAATTTTGCTTGTTGACTTTCTAGAGAGCCAAAGAAAGATAACATCTGCTTATTATGAGAGTGTTTTGAGAAAGTTAGCCAAAGCTTCACAGAAAAGTGCCCCGGAAGGTGTTACCAGAGAGTCCTTCTCCCCCATGACAATGGTCCTGCTAATTCATCTCGTCAAATGAGGGCAATTTTGGTAGGGTTTTGATCAGCAGCCACCACAGCCCTGATTTGGTCCCTTCTGACCTCTTTTTGTTTCCTACTCTTAAAAAATAATCTTTAAAGGTTACCTACTTTTCTCCATGTCCATTTTTCCACAAACTTTTGGAAGTCCTCTATTGTGTGCACACTATGTTTTGTTTATCCATCCATCCATTGATGGACACATGAGTTGCTCACATGTTGCAGCTAATGTGAGTAACACTGTTAGGAACATGGATGTGCAAACATGTCTTTGAGACCCTGCTTTCAATTTTGGGGGGTATATATCCAGAAGTGGAAATGTTGGATCATACAGTAATTTTTATTTAATTGTTAGAGGAAACACCATACTGGTTTCTATAGTGGCACCATTTTACTTTCTTACCAACAGTACACGTGGGTTCCAATTTCTCCATATTCTCAATTAACACTTGCAATACCTCATTTCTTTTTATGGCTGAATAATATTTAATTGCATGTACATACTACATGTATTTTACCCACTCATCAATTGATGGATATTTGGGTTATTTCTGCCTTTTGGCTATTTTGAATAGGGCTGCTATGAACACTGGTGTACATGGTGTATGGTGTACAATGGTGTCCATTTTGGGGAATTATATTCGTTGGAGTGGGATCGTTGGCCCATATGCTTAACTTTTTGAGGAATCTGTAGGCTTTTAAAGGGGGTCTGTGCTCTGTAAGTCGCCTCTGGTAACCCCAGGTTTCTGAGCAGATATCCCTGGATGGGAGTAGGGTGGGGGATCCTTCGTCTCTCCAGTGTGCTTGTCTCCTACACCCCCACCCCTTTTGTTCTCCAGAAAACGGTTCTCTGAGCCTCTTTTACGCAGAGGTACAGGTAGCTGACAACGAAGAGGGTGCTGTTGTCCAGTGGAGCTCTCCCGAGGGGACGAGATTTGAGCCGGTCTCAGCGTCCTGTGAAGGGGTATTGTGGGCAGTAGGGAGGTTCCTCCGGTCCTCTGCAATCTCACCGCTGATCTGGGCTGTGCCCGCCCACTCTGGCGGCGGCTCTGGGCTGACTAGGTGCCCCGGCCGAGGAGTCCCGTGCCCCGGGGCGGGCACAGCCGGGCCGCGTGGGCACCGCGCGCCGGGGGGGCGCGGAGCCCTGCTCCGAGCGCGAGCGTCCTGGTTCCCGCCCGCGGCCGTTCCGGAGCCCGAGCCGGGGAACGCGCCGCCCGCCTGGCCCGGCCCCCTCCCACGGGTCTTCGCCGCCAGAGGCCGCCTCGGCGACCCCGACACTCTGGCCGGGGAGGTCCCCGGCGTACCCCGCCGCGCACGGGCCCGGGCGACCCCCGACGTGCCCCCGCTTTGACCCTGCTCCCCAGCGCCCCCGGAGCCCCGCGGACCGGCCCGAGCACACCTACCCCGAGCCTGGGCGCCCCGCGGCCACCAGGGGCGGGGACAACGAGTTCGGGGCGGACCCGGCCAGGGGTGGCTTCGGCGCAGAGCCGCAGCCCTCGGGATCAGCCGCGCAACTCCCGCCGGTGCCGGGAAAGAGTGCCTCGCAGAAGACCGAGAGAGCGGGCACCCGTCTGCCGCCCGCGGGTTTCTGGAAGCGGCGTCTCTAGTCCCTGGCCTCGGAATAAAGAAACCCGGACCCCGTCCTCTGGGCATCGGGCGCCGCAGGTACTGGGCGCGCCCTCCCGGGGATGCTCCGCGGACCCCACGCTGCACCCGCGGCCGGGGGTGCGGGGGCTTCTGAGAGGGGAGGGGGCTTTTCAAGGCACCCACGCGTGTGCATGTCTTCAGGAGACCCAGGCTACCCTAACATTGTCCTTAGGCGCAGCCGCCCGAGCTCCCAGGCGAAAGTTGGGAGCAGGTAAGGGCTGATCAGAAGGGGCTGGAGAGCGCACGGGCGGGGATGGGAGTGGGGTTCCTCCCTGAGAGGTGAGAATAAAGGAGAAAAGACTGCTCGACAGTTTCTCCCGGAATCCTTAATCTCCTAAGTTTCCCCCACCCCCAGAAGTTTCTATTATTCTTTGTTTTTAAAAACTGCTTTGAGCCGCCAGGTAGCTGCTTGTAGGGCATCCCTCCAGAGGTGGCGTGCTTCTGCGTTACGCGGGGCCTGCCGGGAGTGAGAGCTATCTACCAGTGGCCCCTTCTGTGCTTTCAGCCATGGATTCTGCTTCTTCCTTCTGACAGGAGCAGAGGGCAGGGGCTGAGCAGGACAGAACCAAGAGCTCAGAGGAAGGAAAAAATAGAGGTAAGAAATTGGGAGAGAGAGGCAGCAATGGGGCTGAGCCTCACTGGGGTGCAGAGGGGCTTTAACCCTGGCTCACCAAAGACAGGCTCCAGATGTCTTGCCAGCAGACTTTCCTGGGTGTGTGTGTGTGTGTGTGTGTGTGTGTGGATCCTAGGCCACTTCTTGGTTTCTCCCTTTCCCAGAAACCCCAGTCTTGTGCTCTTCTCTTTCTCCTGTTCTCCTGAAATTTAGGGTGCTCTTTTGACCCCGGCCCTCCTCGTGCACCCCAGCTCTCTTGTCTGCTGTCTTCAAGCTCTGGGAGGGACTAGGGGGAGAGGACAGGGGACAGGGGGATTCTGGCTTCCCCTCTGTCCCCAGCCGGACAGCTACCTCTCACCTTATGCGATGTGGTGTGGGTGAGTCTCTGTGTCAGGATTTCCCTCCCCTTCCTAGCAGCTGATGTGGAGGCCTGAGTGCTGGATGGGAACTCTTTGCAGTTCCAGGGTGTAACATGCTCCCTCTCCAGGGAGCCTTGCGCTTTACAGACGTTATTGATCGCCTGGTGGATGTTGAACCTCTGAGTTTTACCTCAGAATGCATAACCAGCCCAGGAGGAATTTTGCTCTTGGATCCCCTTTCTAACCTACTCAGCTAGTTATAGGCGGTGACTTCCACCTTGCAGCCTCTGCCTGGAGACAGGCCTTGATAAACATTATGCCCGGCTTCTAGGGTCACAGAAGATTTTGATGTGGGAACAGGAAGCCCAGTGAAGAGAGAGAAAGGTGGCTGTTTGGTAGCTCCATGATTTTAGAGGCATGTTTTGCCAGAAGAAGACCAGCTCATGGAGAGCAGACGGGCCTGTCTCAAAGCCCTCCCTCTTCAATGGCATTTAAAGTAATAATTTCTTTTAGGTCACTGGGAAGGAGTTATTGCTCCCACAGAATTGGACTATTCCACAGGAACAGAGTTCAGGCAGTCAGGACAGTGAGTAGAGTTTGGAGCTTGTTTTCTTCAGCCTCCTCAAACCCAACTTTGGTCCTTGAGAAAAAGTGCAGGATTTTGAAGTCTTCAGTGGAACAGAAATACACTGAGTGAGTGCCTGGTTGTCTCTATAGCAATCCATTTTTCCCTAATTGAGAGAGTTGTGGTTTTCACTCATTTGTTTTTTTCTCACTGAGTTCCTTTATTTCCACTCCATCACCCTGTGTTCACTCTGAGCAGATGGCTAATGGGTCTGCTTAGGTTACAGGATGATTTTAAATTTGGACAGGTTTACTCCAACATGTAGCCAATCGTTTGTATGTCTTTCAGAGGCTTAGTTGAAACGTGAATACTGTACCGAAGGATGCTGACAATGACTCTTTAAGGAGAGCTGAGTGTCAGCTGAGAGGGGAGGAGGCAACCTTGCAGGCATCGCCAGGGGAATTCCCAACATTGTCACTCACAGCACTCCCTGACCAGATGGAGACCACCATGTGGGTCATGGATGAGAATGCCACTAACACCTCCACCAGCTTCATTTCTGTGCTTGACCCCAATGGGGCCCAAGCTGCTTCCTTCCCGTTCAACTTCACCTATGGAGATTATGATATGCCCTTGGATGAAGATGAGGATGTGACCAATTCTCGGACATTCTTTGCTGCCAAGATTGTCATTGGCATGGCCCTAGTGGGCATCATGCTGGTCTGTGGCATTGGCAACTTCATCTTTATCGCTGCCCTGGCCCGCTACAAGAAACTGCGCAACCTCACCAACCTGCTCATCGCCAACCTGGCCATTTCTGACTTCCTGGTGGCCATTGTCTGCTGCCCCTTTGAGATGGACTACTATGTGGTGCGGCAGCTCTCCTGGGAGCACGGCCACATCCTGTGCACCTCTGTCAACTACCTGCGCACTGTCTCTCTGTATGTCTCCACCAATGCTCTGCTGGCCATCGCCATTGACAGGTGAGCATAGCAGGGGCAGTAGGAGCAACAAATGCGGTCAGGGAAGAAGGAGCATTGCAACTATCCCCTCCTTTACTGCAGTTGCAGTTGATGAGCGGTGTCTGTTTCCCCAGATATGGATGCATGTGGGACTCAAAAGCTTGCCCATTGACTGAACAGTGAGAAGAGTGTTCCTTTCCCAGCTTAGCTCAGGCAGGAGGCGGCAGAGCCCTCTAGAGCTGGATGGTTGGAAGGTTTGTGATCCCCTTGCCCTGGACGAGCTCCCAGATGTTGTTTGTATCTGTTCAAGGTCTAGAGTAGACAGGCAAGAGGAGGTGTTGAGAGACAAGTTTAAATTCCAGGCAGTTACCTCTTGAGTCAACTTGGAAATTTTGAGAAAGGTTTCTATCTCATCAAGACTTCCTCTAAATGACCCTCTAGTGCCAGCTGATTTTTAAATAATATTGAGGGATTTGTTATGAAAAAAAGGGAACATATATTTGCTTGCTTTTTGTTGTTTTCATATTGATAACTCTGGACCTTCTCATCCATTTGCAGACAACAGTGTGAAAACCTGTTTCTAGTGATGGTAAATAAAATCAATAAGAACATCCTGTGCATACCTTTCTTAAATTTAGTCTTTTCATTTAGTATAAACTTGTGCTAATAGGCCAG
The DNA here is from genome assembly GCA_963574415.1 of Tarsius wallacei. Classification (NCBI taxonomy): domain Eukaryota; kingdom Metazoa; phylum Chordata; class Mammalia; order Primates; family Tarsiidae; genus Tarsius; species Tarsius wallacei. The sequence continues at coordinate 14,491 of CAUYQG010079368.1, read as the reverse complement.
AAAAGTCTTTGTTTCATGAGGGACAGTCTTTGTAAGCTTCTCTGCCCACAGTTGGACTGTCATTACAAAGCACTCGGTCACAGTCTAGAGACTGTTACCCTCAGGGTCAAATCAGGTCTTTGTGTCCTTGGATCTGTCCCTCAAGTCAGAGATCTCGAGGCACGCATGCTTTCCCTGTCCCACAGCCTCAGGTCTCTGGGGGGATTCGACCTGACTCTGATAGTTAGAGCATCCCAGGACTGTGTCCTGGGTGGAACATGGCTAATAGTGTGTTTTCTGAAGCCAAAGGCAGAGCAACCAGGGCAAGGATACCCAGAAAAGGAGAACCTGAGAAGAGAAAGTTACTGAGGAGCCTGGCCTTAAAACCACTGAGGGCTGGAACTTCTACCTCCTTTCACCAGGGAAGGATGTCAGGGAGTGAAACATTCCTTGGTCTGTAGAAGGTACTCAGAGGTGCCATTCATGCAGAGGGTCACTTTTCTTTGGCCAAGGGCCTCCACTTGAGTCATGGAGTCCCATGGCATTTTGTCCACCTAAGAAAGGACTCTGGGTGAACCAGCAGAAATAGCAGGAGAACAGTCATGCAGAATCTTTGCATTCCATGTTCCCTTCAGAGCTGCTTAAGGAAATGCTCCAGGGACTTTATCTTGAACTTTTCTGAAAATAGAAACTGCCACCTTCTGTCTTAGCACAGGAATGGGACAAAGCATATGGTGTCATAACCTGAAGTTTCATGCTAGCAAGATAAATGTTCCCATAGGGTGCGCTCAGCTACTAAAAGTGGGCTACCCAAAAGTAGGGGGGAGTCTGCTGTGGGATGGGACTCTGCTCCTTGGGTGAGATTCGTTTTACCACATAGGGGCCCACTTGCTGAAAGGGGTAAGGGTTGTAAGAAAGAGTAGCTTAGAGGGGAAGGATAAACTTAGGGCATTGGCTATTTTGAATGTGTAAGAGGTGATGTCTATGTCAATCACATCTCAATCTACTGTACTCATTCACGTTCATATCCTGCTTTTGTACTCAACTCAGCTTGTCTGAAATACTGCAGGCATTTTTCTTGCAGTGTGAGTTATACAATGCAAATTAGATACAGTATTGAATGATGAATTAGGAAACATGCTTTGCCTTGTGGGGACTGCCATCGTTTAGAGTGGGGTTGTGATCAGAAGCCTGCACCCAGACGTTGGAGGACAGCACTGTGTGCCTGTGCTGGGCCACCCAATGGTCTTGGCTGACTGACTGGTGGCTCCCATGCATGGAGTTCTTTCATGGATGCTTGTGATCTTTGTTTTAAATTATTTTTATGTGTTACCATCTAATTTCAATTTTGTGGTCTAAGAATCATTGACTTTTTTCTGGTCTCATGTGGTTGTTCAGGATTTGATTAGTGATTTGGGGGTTTGATTTGGTTAGTTTTGGGCAACTAATTTTTTAAAATCTTGGTTTAACCGATCCGCTTACATTTGCAAAAGTGCCCTTATTTTTGTGTAATTAAATTTCTGTAGTTCTGCCTGGGTTTAAATTCCTGCTGTATCACCTGTTAGGAGTGGGGGCTTATTTTAGTTATTTGACCTCTTTCTGCCTCTGTTTTCTCATCCATAAAGCGGCGAGAATAAGAAACCCAATGTATTGGGTTGCTTTGAGGATTAAATGAAACAATATATGTAATTGCTTAGAGGAATGCTAAAAACAGAGTAAGCACGAAATAAACAATGATTGTTATTATTCTTAAATTAACCTTTATAGGAACAACAACAAAAGATAAACTAATGAATATTTATGATCCACTAACCTCTTTGCTTTCATGGAAATATTTGGTCTTATGATGTGATTTTTAAAAAAAGGAATTCAAATTTCTAAGAAATATCACAGCAGAACTATTATCTTTTCTACCTGAATGGATTTCTGGTTCTATTATTGTTCCTCCAGACATCCAAACTAGAAAGTCTCCTTTGCTGGTCACTCTCTCCTTTTCACCAAGGTGGCAATACCCACCTTGTTCACTCCCAGCTGGACTGTCTCCTCTTGGTCTTTCTGCCTTCAGTGGCTCTTGGTTCTGTCCATCTGCCAAGGCTACTTCCCTCACAGTTCATCCTAAACTTTCATTTATTCATTTAACAATGCATTCTTATGGAGTGACTATCATGTGGCAGACACTATTCCAGGCACTGGGGATATGCTTGATGATAAATAAGACAAAAAAGCTCCTTGGCCTCATGGAATTTATACCCAAAGGATGAAGAGAGGTAAGAGTCAGGTGAACAAAAAAGAAAGGTAATTTTAGAACCCTGAACACAGACACACACATAGAAACTAATACATCGTGAGTACTGAAGATGGGACCCTAATTCTAGGTGAATGACCAGAAGTGTCTCTGAGAAGACATCTGAACCCATCTCCAAATGATGAGTGGAGGAAAAACTCAGCTTGTGAAAACTGGGAGAAAGCATTCCAGGCAAGGAAAATTAAAAGTGCAAAGGCCCTGAGGCAGGAACAAACCTGATGGGTTCTAGGAACAGAGAGACGGCCCTTGTGGCCTGAGGGAAGTAAGCAGAGCTGCAGTCAAATTAATCTTTTGTCTTGAACATGTCTTCCCTCTTGATTAAAAGACCTCTAATAACTCCACTGTCTACAAAGTATGGCTCCAAAACCTTTCCAACCTTTTATTATCTAGCCCCAGACTGCCTCCCAGGTTCATGCTAGGTAAAAATACTTAGGTCCTGTTTTCCCAAAAAGCTTGCAATTTTTTTTTAGAGCTGTCACCATGGCTTTTCACGTTTCTATTCACCCAGTGCTGGGTACACGATGGAGAAAGTTTCATGAAAATTCTATTAGGTGCCCAAAATTCCCATATGGCAAAAGGTTGTAAAAGAAGTAAAACATACTCACAGCTCTTGAGAACTTACCATCTAGAGTCGGGGTGGAGAATGGGGGAAAACTAACACTTGTGAAATAGTTAAAGAGTAAGTGAAGGGCCGGGCTTGGTGGCTCAGCCTGTAATCCCACGCCTTTGGGAGGCTGAGGTGAGTGGATTGCCTGAGCCCGCGGGTTCGATACCCGCCTGGGCAAGCAAGACCTCATCTCTACAATAAATCAAAAAATTAGCCGGGCGTGGTAGCGCACACCCGTAGTTCCAGCTACTTGGAAGGCTCAGGCGGAAGGATGGCCGGAGCCCAGCAGGTCGAGGCTGCGGTGGCCGGGAGCGGCCACTGCACTCCAGTCTGGGCGACAGAGTGAGACTCCAACTCAAAAAAAAAAAAAAAAAAGAGTAAGTGAAGGATCGTAAGTAAAATTTAGAGAAGGGTGAGATCATCATGTACTGGAGCAGTCAGAGAAGGCTTCCTGGAGAATGTGGCCTTTTAACTGGCCTTCAGCAAATGAAGATCAGCAAAGGAAAGGCAAGTTTATTTAAGAAAGTAGAACAGTATTTGCAAAAACCTAGAGATGGGAAAGCCTAGAGGTACCTTGGGGAGGTATCTCGGGCAGGGTAAGAAACATAAGTAGAGTAGAAGTAAGAAAGGATAGGGTCTTATCCTGGAAGATTTCAAAATCCTGGCAGTGGGAGTCAGGCCTGATGGCAGAAAGGAACTAATAAAAAGTCAGGAGAGAACTCTTCCCCCGCCCCCAGGTCTGGGTTTCCTCTTTGATGTGGAGACACCTGCACTGTCCTTTAGGTGTATCCCTCGGATCCCACAGCATGTGGGGCACAGTGGGACTCTCGCTTTTACTCAGAATCCTGGGGAAACCAGTTTGTCTGTGTACCTGTTGGAACTCTCTCCTCTTCTGTCTTGATGAGTTCAGCTAAGGCTTGAACAACCTCGCCCATCCTTATGAAGCACACTCATCCCCTCATGAGCTCACTGGTCAGGGCTGCTGGCCCAAGGGAGCAGATTGTGCATTCTATTCCCAGCAGCCCATGGTCAACCTAGCTCCTGGGACCACTGTTTTCATAATTAGACCTGGGGCTGGATCCTGGGAATGAGGAGGGAGCCCAGATGCTTTTTGCCTCATCATCCAGCCCACTGTTATCATACAGTTACTGCCTGGACATTTCTTTGTTCAGCAGCCTTTAATCCTTGTTCTCTGGGAACTGTTGGCTCTAGATGGATCTGGACCTACGCCACTGTGGTGGAAGATGCACAGGGCAAGCCAAGGGCACACTCATAAACAAAGGAGAGTTGCTGCCAGTTGTCTGACCCCTCCTTGGAACATCGATAGGTAGAAAACAACTGTGATGGAGAGGAAAGAGAGGGCAGTTGGTGTGCCAGGAAGGCAAGAGGAAGAAGCATTGGAAAAAGAAGGGACAAATAGCATATTGGAGAGGCCGCCAGATTTGCAGCAAGATATGGGTCTGAGTTATAGTTCTGTCAATTTCTAGCTGTGTGGATTTGGGCAGGTTATGTAATTTCTCCAAGCCTCAGTTTACTCATCTGTAAAATGGGCATTGTCACTGTCTTACCTATTTATCAGGGTTGGAATTATCTAATGAAAAAGTGGATTTGAAAATGCTCTGTAAATTATAAACTTCTTTACACATTTAAGTAAACATTACTAATACTAGAGTTCTGGAGTTCTGATTCCAGCAAAGCCAAGATGGATGAAAATTCTTGAAACAGTTTTCTGCAATTTGCCTACTGGTAAAAATATCAGGAGGACTTCTTGCATAGCTCATGGCACTAACCCTGCAGATGGAATTAGGGTGGTGTCGAGGATGAAGTCAGGAGGAGATAATTATCTGATGGGTAGTCAGATTACCATGAAGATTAGTTTAGATGTGGATCCAATAAACCAGAAAGTAGGAGATAACTAATGCAGTATTTGCCAATAACAGATACAGAAAAATTGCTGTATATACAGAATAGCTCTGGGAAAAAAATACATTTTAATATACTAACAGTTTCTGGTAGGCTAATAGTTTGCTATTGTTTGCATGCAATGTCTCATTGGAACCTCTCAGCACCCAGGTGATATTCCCATTTTACAGAGGAGGAAACTGAACCTGCAGGGCTAAGAAAAATGACTCAGATTCACATAGCAAGTGTGTGGTAAAGCTGGAATTTGATTCTTGGTCTTCTGAGTCCTAGGCTAGTGTTCTCTCCCACATATTCATTGAAAACACTCAGTTTGAAACATCATAAAGGTTTAGAAGTTGCTACTGGGAAAAGAAGGAATATAATTAGATAGTGAACATCTATATAATGGCAAATACGAATATAAAAATTTTCTTTGGCAGAGGAACCAGCAGAATGTGGTAAGGTAGACAGAGCAAGTGAACCTGTGAGAGCAGAAATTCTAAACTCTTGGTTTTTGTCATGAGTCAGAGTGAGTTTGATGCCCTCCTTACATCAGAAGCACTGTGGTTTTTATGAAGGGCTCACGCTCGTGCATTGACAACACATTGCCAACACCTGCAGACATTCCCTGTTTACCACTTGGCGCCCAGGAGTTTGGCTAGTGTCAGGGATGGCAGGCAGCTGGGTGTTCCGAGAGTGGACACAACCCATCCAGCTTCAACTAACATCTGGGAGCTAGAGAAGAGCCGGAGTCTCACTGCTGTGAACTTTCCAAAGGACATCCATGGGTTTAGCTGCCTGTGCTGTGGGGGAGGGACAGAAATAGCAGGAATGCAACCTGGAAAAAGGGAAGAAAAGAAGGAACCTCTTTTCAAATCAAAATTCCAAGAAAGATGACCTCACAGGGATCATTTTCAAAGGAAACAGAATTTGTTTGGCTTTCCTTCAGGCCCTGTCAAATTTGCTTTGGGATCTACCAGAGATAAGCTGTGGGCACGTGAGAACATGTTTATTTCCAATGTTGACTAGTCATTCCCTCCCGCTTCACTTCCCATCTTTCTCCTTCTCCAACTTCCACCCCCTGCCAGCCACGGAATGTCTTCCAGGAAACCGGAGCTCTCTGGGTAAGTGTGTGCACTCTCTGGAAGGACGCTATCATCTCTCATGCCGCACAATGACTCACATCCCCCCGAAAGTGCTCTTTCTTCATTCCTGGACCACTGTGGTAACGGCAGTGTGGTTTTTTCTTTTTGTTTTTCGTAAGAAAAAAAGCAGTATCTTTTACTGTCTGTTGCTTTGTGGTTAAAAAATTACATTCATGTGTATTTGCAATTGATTTTCACATTGACTCTGAGGTAGGGTTAAATGTTTTCTATCAGGGGACCTGTGCTATATGACCTTGAGAAAGTCACTCATCTCTCACTGGCTTCCATTTTTCTACCTGGAAAGTGCGATCGATGGCCACATGCTGTTCCTCCACCTTTGCATGCAAAGCAATAATTTTTAAAATGTGGAATGAAGAAGAAACTTGGCCCACTGCTTCCATTGGAAAGAGCAGATTCTCCCAACAACTTTTTGGAATTATCTTCCCCTTTTAGCTCTAAACTGCAAGGTAATTAGAATGAATGGCTTAAGAAGAGGAAGGAGCTGGGAGCAGTGCCAGGCTAGAAATGATGGGAGGTATCATCACATTGAATAATAACTTTTGCCATTGTGGAATGCATACTTGACTTTAAACCGCCAGGCATAGTGCATACATTATCACAGTTGATCTTTAAAAGCCAACAAACAATATTTTTGCGGATCAGGAAACTGAGGTGCAGAGAGATGAAATGAAACATGCCTGAGGTTTCGTTTCTAACAACTGGTTAGAGGTGGGGTTGGGGCTTGCTTTGTCTGCCTTTTTCAGATGCCCACATACCACTGGACTTTTCCTCCACACATGCAGCTCGGTTACCCTTCATAGTGTTGCAGAATGAAATGATCACCCAGTACTGCCTCCTTACAGCAGCTACCTCCATTTGTGTTCTTGTCCTAGGTATTTGGCCATTGTCCACCCGCTGAGACCACGGATGAAGTGTCAAACAGCCACCGGACTGATTGTCTTGGTGTGGACAGTGTCCATCCTCATCGCCATCCCTTCCGCCTACTTCACGACTGAAACGGTCCTCGTCATCGTCCAGAGCCAAGAGAAGATCTTCTGCGGCCAGATCTGGCCTGTGGACCAGCAGCTCTACTACAAGTCCTACTTCCTCTTCATCTTCGGCATTGAGTTCGTGGGCCCTGTGGTCACCATGACCCTGTGCTATGCCAGGATCTCCCGGGAGCTGTGGTTCAAGGTGGTGCCCGGGGTCCAGACGGAGCAGATCCGCAAGAGGCTGCGCTGCCGTAGGAAGACGGTCCTGGTGCTCATGGGCATCCTCACGGCCTACGTGCTCTGCTGGGCGCCCTTCTACGGCTTCACCATTGTGCGTGACTTCTTCCCTGCTGTGTTCGTGAAGGAGAAGCACTACCTCACTGCCTTCTATGTGGTCGAGTGCATCGCCATGAGCAACAGCATGATCAACACCTTGTGCTTCGTGACCGTCAAGAACAACACAGTCAAGTACTTCAAAAAGATCATACTGCTCCACTGGAAGTCTTCTTACCATGGTGGTAAGTCCAGTGCAGACCTGGATCTCAAAACGACCGGGATGCCTGCAACCGAAGAGGTGGACTGCATCAGACTAAAGTAACCCCGTGGACCCTGCCGAGTTTAAACATGAGATGGGATCTCTGGGACTCTGACCAGTGTGCTTGGATGTACACCACCCACCAGGAACCCTTGGTTTGCTGCAGAGGGTAGAGTCAATGGACAGCTACGTGAACACTGTGTTCAAGGAGCTTGGAATTTCTAAAACGCTTGTACTATCACCAGTGGTGATTGTTGAATGTCTAATTTGTGTACCACTAGGCAGTGGTGAAACCTATGTGTGTTTATGGCATTTAGCTGACAAAATGAGATTGGGATGAAACCAAGGAAAATGTTGTAGTATAGATTGTTGGGAATAAGGGGATTCCAGGAGCAAAATGGAGTAGGTATCTAGGACTGCAGTACATATGTTCATGGTGTGAAAATATCTCTGGACCATCTCAGCTACTCATCAGTCACTGACCTAGCCCATCTCTGGGAATGTTCATAGGCTTTAGTTCACTCCTAACATCTACAAGACTGGGGCAAGAATTCAAAAGAGATTTCTGGCTCTTTCTGCAGCTTTTCTCTGACCATGCCTAGTTCTGACCCTCACGGTGAGGAGCCTTGCATGCATGCGCATGGACACTCCAGTGTTAATGGCCGAGTTCTGTGCAAATGATTTCCCCCACACTGCTCTATGACGATGCAGGACTCTGCACGTACATGGTAAAGATCATCATCAGGAGGACGGCCTTGAGGAAGAAGCCACACAGACCATAGACACCATTTTGGCCAGGGAATTATGGGGTTCTGAGTACCTGGAGCAAGTCTAGAGGGGAAAGCCTGGGATCAGGGTGGACGCATCCCATTGACTGCATGGACTTTTTGTTCCTGGGGCATGGGAGGTGCAGGTAGAAGATAGTCAAAGCAGGACCTCTGGAAGCACGTGGCTCAGGGCAAGGGCTCAGGCTCTCCAAGCGTAAGGATGATACTGCTCCCACCTCTGTTATTCTGACTTGGATAAATTAGACTTCCCCTTAAGTCCTTCCCTCCCTTCTCATGTCTCCACGCTTGTGAAGCATAGACTCTTTGAAAGCAGACACAGCACCTCGTGGATGTGGCCATCAGTCATTTTTCCATTTTCACCAGCTTTCAAACATAAGTGAGGAAGAGTTCCCTCCTAAGCAGACAGCCTGATAAGGTACCCTCATTGGTATGATTTGAAGGAAAAATATCTTTATCACTAGAGCCTGAATCCCATCCTAGTCATTATTTCTTTAAATTAAGACTTGCTTCTCTTTTATTTTTCATTTTTTATTTTTTTGTTTTTTTTTGAGTTGGAGTCTCACTCTGTCGCTCAGACTGGAGTGCGGTGGCCGCTCCCGACCACCGCAGCCTCAACCTGCTGGGCTTCTCTTTTAAAATGGAGGTACTCTTAGAAGGGATATGCTGCCATATTTCTAGTACTCAGTGTGAATGAAGTCATGTGATCCAGTGGCAGGGGGACGTAGGTCAGATGCAGCTAACTGAGTATGGGAGAGCCCTGGGCACCCAGGAAAGAGAGGACATGCAAATGGGTGGTGTTGGGCCCAACAGTGAACTTCAGTGACCCCAAAGGCTTGCTGGAGGTTCATCCCACTTCCCAACCTGCCTCCTTTGTTTGGTGTATTGAATTTTAGATTTTGGTTTTTTGGAGCCAGAAGACCTGAGATCCAGCCTTGGCTCTGTTGCCTGTGTATCCTAGGGCAAAGACTCTTGGAGAGGTCAAAGATAATACCCGTGATACCTAAATGATGGAGTGACTGTGAGGAGCCAACAGGATATGTGGGAAAATGCTTTCAACCACAAAAGCAGTCAAAATAATGGACCAGGAACTGTGTATGCTGTGCCTGGACAAGGAGAAATCTGTTATGTTGGCTTATGTTCCTAGAAACCTCACCATCTCCCTCTTTTATGATTCATCGTGTAAATGATTCCTTTGTACTTCTTAGCAGTGCTGTATGCATTATGTTCCTAATAACATGTGGATACTAACAAGGTCATGAGATTTGGTGGCAGATACATAAAGGAAGTGGCGGATGGATCTCTAGCCAGAAGATGAGTTCAGGGTTTTGGAAACTACAGAGTCAGAGCATCTTTGTGATCTTGGAAGTATTGATCTTCCCATGCCTGTTCCCAGCCAGCATGTACCTGGGCAATGTGATAGTTGTTCCTCAGTCTGTTTTTATGCTCACAAATGAGCTGCAGCGTAAACTTGTCTTCTTATTTTACCCTACGCCAACACACTTATAAGGCTATTTAAGTAACACACCTGTGTGGCTTTTCCCTCCTCTAAATATAGTCAACTCTATTTTTTGGCAGAAAGGTTTTTTTGGTTTTTTCTTTTATTTTGAGTTGGAATCTCACTCCATCACCCAGGCTGGAGTGCAGTGACACACTCAATGGCCACCCCAGCGTCAACCTACCGGGCTCCAGCGATCCTTCCGCCTTAGCCTTCCAAGTAGCCGGAACTACAGGTGCATGCTACCATGCCTGCCTAATTTTTTTAAATTTTATTGTAGAGATGGGGTCTCACCAACTAGCCTGGTCTCGAACCTGTGGGCTCAGGCAATCCACTCGCCTCGGCCCCCCAAAGTGCTGGGATTACAGGCTGAGCCACTGAGCCCAGACAGAAAAATTATTTTATTTTATTTTATTATTTGTATGTTATTTTTATTTTTATTTTTATTTTTTTTGAGTTGGAGTCTCACTCTGTCGCCCAGACTGGAGTGAAGTGGCACGCTGCCTGCCACCACAGCCTCGACCTGCTGAGCTCCGGCGATCCTTCCACCTCAGCCTTTCAAGGAGCCGGATCTACAGGTGTGTGCTACCACGCCCAGCTAATTTTTGATTTATTGTAGAGACGAGGTCTTGCCAAGTTACCCGGGTGGGTCCCAAACCCTCGGGCCCAGGCAATACACTCACCTCAGTCTCCCAAAGGGCTGGGATTATAGGCTGAGCCACTGAGCCTGGCCTTTTTTTTTAAACTTTATTTCCCTGGAAGGCACATTTCAGAAACCTATTTATTTCTTCCCATTCATCAGTCAGCAGACTTATCCTACAACTTAGTTGGAAAGCTCTCAGAGAATAAAAACCAACTAAAAGATTAGTCTAAACCAAAACACATTGAAAGGTAATTCTTATTTATTTTTAAAAATAAAACTATACATTGCATTCTAAAATCTGGAAAGTTCGTTTTTGGATTAAAAAGTGATAAAATGGCATCATTTATTGTCATTATGTTCACTATTTTCATTAAGAATGCTAAAGAGTTGACTATATTAAATAGGAGCTTTTTATATGTGACAGCTAAACTCCTTTCTGCTTTTCAACCTAAAATGTACCTATTTTTCAGAGTTAACTATCTGTAATATTTCTAGATATTAGTGTCTGCTCGTGATTTTATAATGAATAAAAGTGTTGTGTTGTTGTCAAGTGAAATACAAATATATGTATATATAAGAAATCATTGAGCATAGTGTTTCATAATTTCTACCCCCTCCCCATTCTCCTGGTTATAGTGTGATGGTTCTGGGTGAGCACCAAGTAGATTCTATGATCACATGAATTGTGAGAACGGTGCTAACTCATGCTCTTATTGCTTACAAACCTCCCCTCTCCCTCCTGAAGAGATTTGACTGATTTATATATTCTCTTCCTGTAAGTCTGCTCTAGTAAAACCGTGAATACTTTTTAGCATCTGAGTGCCAAGATTTGAAATCTGAGGACCCGTTTATGCCTATTACAACAGCTAAAGTTCAATCTTTGAATAGACTTAATATCTACACACAAAATGTAAACAAGAGACCAACCTATGATATACCATGCTGTGTTCCAATTCATCAAATTGGCTGCCAGCTGACGACTTCTTTAAAAACTGAGAGTAAGCCTGGCAAGGGGACACCCATGCTTGTGTGTTTCTTTTCTGTTCTCTAAATATGTTCAGTATGCAAAGAGATTTGCACATTGTTTTAAACAGAAGGATAAAGATGTGATTTTATAAAATCAAACTGTTTCCATAACTAAAGTATAAGAACAGATTTACAGTAAAGCTTTTGGAGATTTGTCCTACTGAGTACATGTTTAAAAAGTGATTTCTTAAATCAAAGACACTAAAACAAGGCAATGTGAGGATCACCAGGGCAAGCCCTGAAGCATGAAACAAGTTCCATGCTCTTTATGGAAAAGAATGTCAAAGAATTTGTGAAACAACCAAAAAATTATAAATATGAGTCCTGCTTCTTGAAAAATATGATAAATGTTGGAGTGTATCCACAGAAAATGAGTCTAGTTCCCCTTCCTAGAGTCTGTGAGAATATCAAATTCAAGCTATTATCATTTCGTCATTTTATGGTTGATGAAACCGAAGTCCAGAATGGGGGAGAGATGTGTCAGGGTCACACAGCTGGTGACTTTGCATGCCAGGGCCAGAACCCAATGCTCCTGAAGTTTAGTCCAGGACTCTTCTACCACAGCATTCCTGGGTGCCGAAAGTATCAAAATCTTGGAAAGGAGAGGATCATTTCCAAGAATCCTTGAGGTGACTGTTCAACCCCAGCCTGGTCTTCTCTGGAGACCCTTACTTAAGAAGTTTAGCAGAGACATTCCTAGTTCCTTTGCAAGCCAAGTTTAGCTTATTCTACCCCTGGGAACTCACATCACAGACATAGAGGCCAGGAGATTTTAAGGAAGAACTGCTAAAAAATGTTTACAGATGCTTTCTTTACATTGCCTAGTTGGGCGTCTGCAGGAAGCAAAAAGGAAAGATACCAGGCCCCTGCTCATGAGAGCAACTGCCCTTCTTACCTTAGGAAAACATAGGAGAGAGAGAAAGAAACCATGCTTGGCTAAATGTCCAGATGAATGGGCAGTCTTTGTGTGTGCAGAACTCAGTGGTATCAGAGGGCTACCTCCTGCCTCTGCTAGTAAGGTTGAAAAAGGTGGGGGAGGCTTTTTGGATGAGACGGGTTTTGAGCTGGATAACCAGGGTGCAGAGGAGCAGAAGGATGAGCATTCCACCTGGGAAGAGAAACATTTCTTTTATCTGTTTCTGGGAAATTGCTGTTTACTGGAGGCAAAGACTTCTCACACAATGACGGGATTGTCATCCCTGGGAGAGGTAGCTGAAAAACTGAAAAACACACAAAGAGAAATAAATAATACCAGAGCCTTATCTGAGGGTGGATTTTGGTGGGAGTGGGGGTGGGGGCAAGGAGAGAAAGAAACTGGCTTCGTGAAGCAGGTCTATGTGATGGACTGAGAGCAGCACCTCATAATTAGGAAAAAAAATAAGGGGAAGGATGTGAAGGAGAGTTGTTGAAAACAAGTTTGGCTGACTTTAATTCCAACAACAAGGCTGGACAGAAATCGTCTCACTCAGTCCTCATGCAGCATTTGTATTCCCATTTTTACCTATGAGGAAACCAAGTTTCAGCTCACAGTAGTTGCCCAAGGTCACACAAGTAGTGAATGGTGCACTGCTATTTGAAGCCTGGCAGTTTAACTATAGAGTTTCTGCTTTTAAGCGCTCTGTGCTGCAGCCTTTAAATGATGTTTCTAGACCTTCCTTGTGCTTTCAATAGTAAACCAAATAAATGCCTCTCTTCTTTTTTTTTTTTTTTTGAGTTGGAGTCTTACTCTGTCACCCAGATTGGAGTGCAGTGGCCACTCCCGGCCACCGCAGCCTCGACCTACTGGGCACTGGTGATCGTTCGCCTCAGCCTTCCAAGTAGCTGGAACTACAGGCACGTGCTACCACGCCTGGCTAATTTTTTTATTTTTATTGTAGAAATGAGGTCTCGCCAAGTTGCCCAGGCAGGTCTCGAACCCGCGGGCTCAGGCAATCCACTTACCTCGGCCCCCCAAAGCGCGGGATTACAGGCTGAGCCACCGAGCCCGGCCAATGTCTCTCTTCTTAAATCCAATCATTAAGTGATAAACCATCACCTAAACTAACCAGATTTTCTCCAAAGCTGATAGTAGCACAGTTCTCATCTTTATTTTTCCTTTCCTGAGAAATTTTATTCACCCTTAACAGTTGACCTAATGCAGAGGTCCATTATTAACCTTTGAGTGTCTTGGGAGCTTTGACATCTAGCAAAGTTTATAGCCTCTTCTCAAAATAATGCTTTCAAGTTTATTCAATAATAGGCATAGGGGGCCGGGCTCAGTGGCTCAGCCTGTAATCCCGTGCTTTGGGAGGCTGAGGTGAGTGAATTGCCTGAGCCCGTGGGTTCGAGACCCTCCTGGGCAACTTGGCGAGACCTCCTCTCTACAATAAATCAAAAAAATTAGCCAGATGTGGTAGCGCGCGCCTGTAGTTCCAGCTACTTGGAAGGCTGAGGCGGAAGGATCGCCAGAGCCCAGCAGGTCGAGGCTGCAGTGGCCGGGAGCGGCCACTGCACTCCAGTCTGGGTGACAGAGTGAGACCCCCAACTCAAAAAAAAAAAGGCATAGGGATACAAAGGAAACAAATTATATTAGAATGCAATTATCAAATTAACTTAGGATTGTGGTATTATTCTGCAAATATTTGTATTTTGTTCCTTTATATTACATCAGCAATGTCTTAAATAACAAGATTTAGTGTCAGGGCTAATGACTACCATGATTTTGAAGAAGCAATGAATGTAAATGATATTTTGAGATCTTCTCCCAAATTCCAGTGAGATATAAAACATCTGTGATTTTTCTGGTGACAGTGTCAGATTTGCTCAGTGTGTTCTGTTGTCTGCTTCATAATGGCAGGAAATGCTAAAGTTCTGTTACAGGATAGTGAGAATAACAATGACATTTGGGGGGGGTCTATCCAAATTCACATCCCCCTGAACTGGTTAAGAACACCTGCCCCTGGCTCAGCCTGTAATCCCGCGCCTTGGGAGGCTGAGGTGAGTGGATTGCCTGAGCCCGCGGGTTCGAGACCACCTGGGCAACTTGGCGAGACCTCATCTCTACAATAAATCAAAAAATTAGCCGGGCGTGGTAG
>CAUYQG010079364.1:0-11202 GCA_963574415.1 Tarsius wallacei | reverse complement strand
AAATTATCTCTACCCTAGAGAGATATTTGACAAAAAACATTAAAAGAAGGAAATATTAATATTAAAGAAAATCTTGTAAAAATTGAAAGGTAATACTATAAATATTTAACATTAAAAGTTATAATTTTAAATTAAAATGTTTTTTTTAAAAAGCCCAGTGGATTAATTAGTCTCTTTCATAGTCTTGATTTTTTTCATGGCAAATATTCCAGATGTAGAAATTCTTTTAAAATTTTTTGTTGAAGTTGGTCACATGGTTAAATGTGTTCTAGGGTATCTTTATGTCCGGTGTTAATGCACACACTGCTTCATGCAAATACTTTATTGGCTTACTCTAATATTGATTTTTTTTGGCTTGCTTTTGTTTAAAATTGCTTTTTCTAATTTAGATTTTTAGATCAGTTTGTAATTCAAGTCATAATATTTTATAATACTATCATTTTCCTTTTTGGCATTTCTTCTGTATTTAAAAAGAACTGTAGTCACAATTAACAAGGTTAATAGCACTCCACAGAATCTCCTTTAAAATTACCAATTTAAGGACTTTTCTTGCTTCCAAAGCTTACTATTTCTTAAATTACTACTCACTGGAGTTGTATAAAGTATATTGTACACTAAATTTATAAACACTTTATTTTCAAGAATGAGTCACCATTAGCAACACATAGAGCCAGGAAAACATGCATATATGACAACGTCTGCAAGTAAGACTGATTAGAATATGATGACTTCTCTCTCCAGTCCCAGTCCTGATTTATGAATCTTAACCCCTGACTTCTAGTCAGTTTTTCCCTCACTTGCTTTTGACTCATGGTCAATAGATTCTTTTGACTCATGGTCAATAGATTCTTTTGAACCAATAATATTTCGGTGCTGCTTGTCAAGCCTTAATTTTTATATTAATACTAATGATGTATTGAATGCTTTCTCACAGTAGTTGGGATTTGGAAGGCATATACAGTTTCCAGAAAATGCCAGGGAAAAATTTCCACACTGAGACACTTAACTATGTGTACATACACGAGACACAACTGATGGAAACACTATGGAACTTGAAAACCACGATTGTGAAAACCAATACATCTGTTTTCTTTCTTCCTTCTCTTTCTTCCTTTCTTCATCGAGGGCCTACCACAAGAGAGATATTATTCTAAGTACTCATATGAAAACAAACTGAAGTCGTGTGGAGTCTTGCCCTCAGGTGGCTCCAGGTGTGAAAGGTGAGTTACTAGAACATACGTTGGAATATAAATGAATGTATAAAGGGGCTAAGGCAGAGAAATTGGTGCCAGTAACACATAACAGGATAGTAATGGAGGGAGAATTATTTCAGTTCCACCTGTTCCACATATATTCCAAATACTTACTCTAAAACACATAGATTTTAGATAAATGAGAGTAGGGTTGGATATGGAGAGAGTATAATATGGACATAGATACAAAGTTGGGCTATCAAGGTTCTGACTTCAATTATACCACAAGATGTGCAAATGTAAGCCATTTCTCAAATTGTCCATGACTCAGTCTCTTAGTCAGTTAAATAAGAATAACACCGTTATTACTTCAAATGGTTGTTCTGAGAATTAAATAAGTTAATACACGTAAGGCTCTTGACAGACAAACTGGAGCAAAATAACTACTTAATAAACATTGGTCTCTGTTTTTGTTGCTGTTGTCATAGCTGATATTTTTCCAGGAAAAATACTCAGCATGGAAAAGTCACAAATGTGAGAAATGAAAGATGCATATGGAAACAGTGGGTAATATTGTTTGGTTACAGCATGGACACACACAACCAAAGTAAAAAGTAGAAGACAACATTTTAGCTTTTTCTGTCTTTCCAATTCTAATCCTTTACCATACCAATTCAGTGTAAAATCATATATATCATCTCTGAACAAGCTTTCTCTTTCTGTGACACTAACTCATAGATGAAAACAATTAGAGCACTGATAAAATTAATCTATGCATCTACATCTATATTTATGTCTATACCTGGAAATAAATGGATGAAGGATGCGGAGAGGAGAAACACGGGGAGACAAGCTTACATCTCATAGCTACTTTTGCCTCGTGGTAAGGGTGGATCAAGATGCTGAAATTCCAGGCTTTGCCCAGGTAAACAGACACTGATATGCAAGAAAAGCTTTGGCAGTAATGGAGCTGGAAAAAAAGGAGTTACCTGCCCAAGACACTGCTGAGCAGAGAAGAGTAGAGAACTAAGCCCAAAAGAAGGCAAAAAAGAAAGAAAGAAAGAAAGAAAGAAAGAAAGATATACATTTCTATCCTCCAGCAGCAGAAAATCAGAAATACAAATTTTAAAATTCAAATTACAATAATCTAGAAATCATAATATACCTAGGAATACATTTTGCAGAAGACATATAAGAACCTTCGACTAGGAAGAAAATGAAATAGCAGTGGAAGAAATTAAAGAAGACCCAAATAAATGAAAAGGCATATCGTGGTTATGATTTTGGAAGAAGCAATACTGCTAAATTGTCAACTCTGGATAAATTGGTTTATTGAACTGATTCTATGCATTCAGCCACCTGTTTATTGACAGGTTGTTTTTAGTCTATAGCAAAATGGGAAGAAATTAGTGTATCTAATATATATATTCTAGATTATTGAAGTTCTTATACTAGTTGGCTTCAAGACAACGTGATGTAGGCATGGGGATTAACAAATATGCTAATGGGACAGTATTTGAAACCCAGAAATTGAAAACAAAATGCATGAGATCTACCAACGTGCTGAAGCGATCCAAGAAAATAGAAAGACTGTTTTAAAATGGCAAATTTGAATATACATGAGATAACAGAAAAACAATGTGCTTTTAAACCTTAACCCCCTCAAACCCATTTCATCCTTTACACAAAAACTAATTTGAGGTTGGTTATGCAACTTTAACATAAAATTAAATTTATAAAGACTTTAGAAGAACATTTTCTTTTAGAAGGAAAGTTTTTAATGACATAAACAAAAGCAACACTTTCCTAGCTAGGACACAGAAAATAATCGACTTTGAAGAAAAAGATGATAAACCGTACATAATCAAAATACTCATTAAGAACCTAAATTGGCATGCAAAAGCATATCTGACAAAAGGTTGGTATCTTAGATTTTTAGAGTTTCCACAACTCAATAATAACATAATAATAACAAACAGGCAAATATATTTTTACAAAAAAGATTGATATAGATAATCACAAAGAAGATACACAAATATCCAATAAGCATATGAAACATGAGAGAACATCAACCATACTGGAAATAAAATTTAAAACCAAAATAGGATAATATACACCCACTCAAATGGCTAAAATGTATGAGAACTGTCAATATGAAATGTTGATGAGGGTGTGGTAAATCATAAGCTTTTATACGTTGTTGTAGGTAGTGTAATATGATACCTCCACTTTGGAAAGTCTGAAAATTTCTTATATAATGAAAGATAAAGCTAGAAAAAAGTTTTTTTAAAGTCCTCTATCAGCCACCATGGAATAAAGGGTGTTACATTTACCTCTCCTTCTTACACAACTAAGAAACCAACACAACCGATGACCCAGTGGCTTACTGGTATTGTAATATGGGTGACATAAGATGGTGATTTCTGAAGGACAAGATATGAGGTAAGCCCTGAGATTAAAGCAGCTGCTGCCAAAGTGTCCTGTCCAAGTTGCAGGGAAAGGGAACTCAAAGTGTAGCCTGAGTTGAGGAGACAGTGTTGGGATTCAAAAAGGCCACAGGAGCTAAAGTTCACAGAGCAGAATAACAGAGAGAAGACAGCTCCATGAAGAGGAGTGAGCCACATAGCAGGAGGCCTGTAGGGGTTCCCTTCAAGTATGAGCTGAATCTGGATCGGCATTTGTATGTGAGAAAACTAGCAGACGGTGGGAGAAGGACAGCTGCAATCATTTCTATAGCTCACACATAATGTCCATAGCTACGAGAAACCTTGTATTTGGTGGAGCTTTTTGAGTTGAGCATTCAGAAGTCTATCCTCTTTGTAATAGGACCAAATTAGCCCTGGGATAAAGACTACTGTGGCTTTAACTAGCAAGTTTTAAAAACAAGCCTCAAAAAGGATCAAACTATTTATTAATAATGTTATTGCACCTCAGAATGAAACTGAAAAATAATTCAAGGAATTCGCACAAAGAAAAAAAGTAACCTAACACCAATAATGCAGTTTTATAATGTCTAATATTCCATTCAAAAACTGACCAGACAGGCAAAAACAGCAGGAAAAAAAATGCCTCATAATGTGGGAAAAAAATCAACCATTAGAAAAGACTCATGGTAAAATTAGTAGAGAAGGACCTTCTCTAGCTATTACACATACACTCTGTATAGTTAAAAACATAGAAGATAGCAACGAGTATGTGAAAGGAAATATGTCAAATATTAAAAAGACTAATTGGATATCTAGAGATGGAAAGTACACTGGAACAGAAGAATAACAAATTAAACATTGCAGAAGAAAACCTTAGTGAACTTAAAGAGGTAGTGATATAAACTATCAAAAAAACCCCAGAAAACAAAAAAGACTGAAAATGAAATGAGCAGAATCACAAGAAGAAGAACAAGTGAGGGAGAAAGGGAAAACACATGAAGAAAGCATAGTCAACAATTGTTCTCACTCATAAGCAGACCTTGAACAATTATCATAATACTATCAGAAAGGGATTGGCAGTAGTGGGAAACTGCCGGGGGTGGGGGGGGCGTTTAGGGGGGTGGGATTGGCAGTTGAGGGAAACAGCCACCAAGGGGGAGGGGCACACTTCATCCACAAGGGTGCCTGCATAATGAACATTTGTGTACCTAATCCTGAATCGCCCCCCACATCTTTAAAATTAAAAATAATAATTGAAAAAACAACAATGAATGTGCCCTCTGCCCGATTCATATGTTGAAAGCCCCAGGTGATGGTCCCTGCCGGTGAGGCTCTTGGTGGTGATCAGGTCCTAAGTGCCGTCACCTCAGGAATGGAATACAAAGCTTCCCCACGCCTGTCCGTGATGCACAGCCAAAGCAAGAAGACTGCTGTCTCAGAACCAGAAAATGGGTCCTCACCTGACACCAAACCAGGCAGTATCTTGATCTGGAACTTCCAGCCTCCAGAACCATGAGAAATAAATATCTGTTCTTTATACGCTACCCAAGTCTGTGGTGTTCTACTACTGTTGTGAGAAGTTCACAGACTCCAAGTAAAAGAAGCAAGAAGATAATTGCACCACATCACTTCATAATCAAACTGCATAAAAGTAGTGATACAGAGCAAATTCTTCAAAGCACACTAGGAAATAGAGGCGAATATGCCAAGTAACCAATGTAAAACTCACAGTCAACTTCTCATCGTAAAACAAAAAGGAGCCAGAAGAGTGTGTAGCATTATGTTTAATACTCAGAAAGAAAAACCAAAAAAGCCAACCTGGCATTCTACATCTAACAAAAATATCTTTCAAAAATAAAGGCAACCTAGACTTTTTAACAGAAAAGCTTAAAATACTTTTTTAACCTGAAGACTAGCCCTTCAGGAAATAAAGGAGGTCATTCACATGGAAGAAAAATGATACAGTTGAAAATTTGGGTCTATGAGGTAAGACCCCAAAAAAACAAAATTATCTTTTGGAGGGTGGACTCCTTGTAGTACAGATTTCCCCCACTAGGTGAGTGTTCTAGGAACTTATTGGCATCAGCGTATCAGCTAGTGTTGCTCTGAGAGGCTGCGTTTGGTGAAAATCTTTTGGAGATTCTTTCAGCAGGTTTGCCCATTTCATGATGCGTGATTTACGAGAGCACCTGCCCACACCACTCTGAGTGTTGAGCAGTTTTTGACCCAAAGCCGCATGACTGCCATGCCTCACCCTCCCTATTCACTCAATCTTGCCCTGGGCAACTTTTGTTTGTATCCCCTGGCGAAAAACTTCCTCAAAGGGAACTGTTTTGCCAAAGAAGAAGGGGTGAAACAAACAAACAAACAAAAAATGGCAGAAGCAACCAAATAACACAAAAATTGACGAATTTACAAATTATTTTGAGGAGTGGAAAAAGTGTCTCAATAGGTGTATTGAGAGAAAAGTATAGAGAATACTTTCAAGGTGACTGAAGTTTAAACATGTAAGAATAAATATACATTTTAAAAACAAATACATTTCATTGTTTTCGGCTCCCACCTTGTACACTAAAAAGAACACCAGAGATGATGAATATGCACAAACACAGTTGGAAATTCCAATACTTGCCGGAGCCCAGCAGGTCGAGGCTGCAGGGGCCAGGAGCGGCCACTGCACTCCAGCCTGGGCGACAGAGTGAGACTCCAATTAAAAAAAAAAAAAAGAAAATGTTGTCAAAAATCATGAGTATAAAAAACGGAACATGACTATCAACAACTTGACTTAGATGGCGTCTATCAACCACTCCATCAAAGAACAGTAGAATACACATTATTTTCAAGTGCACACTTGACCTATATTCTGATTCACAAAACAAGTCCTCATATGTTTAGAAGCTTTCAAGCCATACAAAATATGTTCTAGGATATTTTAGAAATCAGGAAGAAAAAGAGAAGTGGAAAATTCCAAAATATTTAGATAATAACAAACATGTATACATAATTATATATATATATATATATAATTGTAAGAAGTACTTTGAATTGAATTAAAAGAAAAACACAATGTATAAAAATTTGTGGTATCCATCTAAAGCAGTGCTTAGAGTGGAATTTATAAAATCCTTATATGAGAGAAAAATAAGGTCCTCAGTTTAATAAAGATATCAAGACATAAGGCACCAATTTAAGAGAACAGGAAAAGAAGAACAAAGTAAACCAAAGTAATCAGAAAGAAATAATAATAAAGGGAAGGGGAAAAGTCAATTAAATATAAAGCAGAAAAATAGAGAAAATCAGTGAAATCAAAATAGTTGATTAACAAAATTTGTTTTCCTCTTTTAATTTTTATTTTAAAATTGTGGGGTGCAATTCAGAGTGAGGTATACAAATATTCATTGTGCAGGTACCCTTGTTGATGAATTGTGCCCCCTTCCCCAGGCAGATATCGACTACTGTCAATCCCACCTCTTCACCCCCCCACAGCAGTTTCCCGCTACTTTCAATCCTTTTCTCATAGTATTACGGTAGTTGTTCAAGGTCTGCTTATGAGTGAGAACATGTGATACTCAGCTCTTTGTTTCTGTGAAAGATTATTCAGTATTACAACTCTAATTCCATCCAGGTTGCTGTGAGGTTCATGATTTTGTTCTTCTTTATGGTTGCATAATATTCCATTGTGTATAGGTACCACTTTTTAAAATTTAGTCCTTTTTTGATGGGCAGTATGGTTGGTTCCATGTTCTTGCTATTGTGAATAATGCCGCAATAAACATACGTGTGCAGGTATCTTTTTTATAGAGTGATTTGAGTTCTTCCAGGTATATTACCAGTAGGGCGATTGCGGGGTCATATGGAAGGTCAATTTCTGGGAGTTTTAGGAATCGTCACACTGATTTTCACAGAGGCTATACTAGTTTACACTCCCACCAGCAGTGTAGAAGTGTTCCCTTTTCACCACATCCTCTCCAGCATCTGTTATTTTTTTTGAGTTATTGATGATGGCCATCCTGACTGGAGTTAGGTGGTATCTTAGTGTGGTTTTAATTTACATCTCCTTGATGACTAGTGAGGCTGAACTCTTTTTCATGTATCTGTTGGCTGCTTGTATGTCTTCTTTTGAGAAGTGTCTATTCATATCTTTTGCCCACTTTGTAATAGGGCTGTTTGTTTTTTTCTTTTCAGCACGATTAACAAAAATTTTAAACATGTAGCCAGAAAAATAAGAAAACGAAGAAGACACAGTTAAAAATATAAAAAGCCAGAGCACAGAAATATTGAAAGGATACTATGAACAAATTTATGGCAAGAAATTTCACAAGTTAGATGAAATGAACACATTTTTTAAAATAACCAAAACTCATAAAGAATAAAAAGATAATCTGAAAGCCCTGTATTTTTAAAGAAATATATTTTATCTTTAAAGGCATTTCTAGAAAGAATGGTGAAGATGGCTTCACGATAAATTCTACTAAGCATTTAAAGAAAAGTAATATCAATTTTATATAATTGATATTAGAGAAGATAGAACATGGAAATTTCCACCCACTTTTATGAGTTCAGCATTACCCAAACACTAAAACTAAACAAAACGATTATAGTAAAGAAAACCAGAGGCCAATATTTCTTCCAAAAATAGAGACAATTAGTCCCATGAAAGATTTAGAAATTAAGTCTAAAGATACATTTTCATGAAAAGTAATATATCATCTAGTAAAGTTCTTTCAAAAAATTCAAAGTCGGTTTAACAATTGGAAATGAAATTAATGTAATTCACAATACTAACAAAGTAAAAAGTGAAAGCCTTATGATTATCTTAATTGTTGCAAAGTATTTGAAACTATGAAGATGACATTATGACAAAAAGTCTTAGTAGAGTAGGGACAAAATGGAACTTCCTCAGTCTAGTGGAAGGGATCTATGAATAATTTAAAACCAGCATCACACTCAGTGATAAAATACTTCGTAGTTTCTAAGATTGACAATGAAGCAATGACTTCTGCTCTAATTACTTCAATTCAACATAGTCTCAGAAGTCTTAACCATGCAAATGAAAAGCATACAGATTTGAAAGGAGAAGAAAAATGGTCTTTGTTTGCAGGTGGCGCTTCTGTGTAGAAAATACTAAGGAATCTAAAAGAAAAGTATTAGAAATAATGAGTGACTTTAGCAAAATGGCAAGACATGAAGTACAAATATCAGTTCTACTTCTACATCCTGAAACATGAAAGCAAAATTTAAAAAGAAAAACTTCTTCTATAATATAATAAAAAATTATAAAATGTTTTGGATAAATTAGAAAAATATGCCAGATCTGTACACTCAAATCTACAGAGTGTTTCTAAAAAAACTAATAAACTTAAATAAACAGATATTTTATTCAATGATCAGAAGAATTTATACATTAATCATGTTATTGCTCCCCTAAATTAATCTATAGATGTATAGATTCTATATTATCTCTATCAAAATCCTGGAAGTCATTTCTGTAGAAAACAAACGGATTCTAAAATTTATATCAAAATGTAAATAATCTATAATAACCCAAACTATTTTGATAAAGAATAACAAATAGAGAACCTATATTATCTGACTTTAAGATTTATTTAGAAACTATCAATCAACTTAATCAAGTTAAGTATGGTAAAGGCATAAAAATGAACATATAAGTCAAAGGAACAAAATAGTCCAGACACAGACTCTCACACACATGTATGGCCACTTGACTTCCAGCAAAGAGGCCAAGGAAGTTAAGTGGGGAGGGAGTAAACAGTGCTGGGGCTATTGGAATAGTCGTATGAAAAGACAGCCTTTATCTTACACAATATTTAAAAATAACTCAAACGCATTATAAAGCTACATGGAAAAGTTAAAACTATAAAAGTTTAAGAAGAAACAGAAGGACATTTTAGTAAACTTGACTTTGGCAAAGCTTTCTTAAATAGAACACAGAATGCTCAAAATATATGAAAAGATAATTTGGATTTTATCAAATTTCAGACATTTGCCCTTCAAAGTACATATTTACAAAAATGTAAAGAAAAGCCTTGAATTAGAATAAAATTTACAAGACATATATCTGACAAAACAAAGGTCTTATATCTATTATTTATATATATGTATAATTATATATAGATATACATATAATTATGTGTGAACACTGACAAAAAACTACAAAAAAACCAATAAAATGGATAAATATATAGCAGACAGATCACACACACAAAGATATGTGGGTGAAAAATAAACATATAAAGAAATTGGGGTCAAGATGATGTCAGATCCAGTCAGAGCATGAGAGCCTCTGCATGAGTGAGTGCACAAAAAAACTAATCTGTGTCTGTTTATGTGTGCAAGTGGGTAAGCAAATGATCAACTGAGGGGAGGTCCCCTGCAGAAATGGCTACAATTTGCAGCTGCTCTGAATATAGCACCTACTGCGTGCAGAAAGATCCACCATCCCCGGGAAATATTTAGGGAAAAGGTAGAATAGATTAGCTGACACCTGGCCCACACTCCCACCTGCAGCATCAGGCCAGACACAGGCAGAAGGGACCATGGAGAGAGTGTGGGAAGGAATTCTGGAGCTGAGTCCTGACAGAGGGGAAAAACACAGAACACCACCATTTTCCGTGTCCTGGGACTGGGCAGGGACTTGCTTTATCTTGCCCAATTCTGAGCTGCCTGCATCCTGAGCAGTCTGCATCCTGAGACCAAGGGATGATTTCTGCACCCCTCTGAAATTGACCATCATTTGCCTAGAGAGGATACTCCAAGTGCATGATACCAGAGATATAGACACCCCATCCCCACACTGGACCAAACACAGATGCATGCAACTGGAGTGGGAGACCGAGTGGCAGACAATTTGGAGGCTTTTCCAGGGAAAATCTACTGGAGCAAGCTAAACGCTGGCAGTGAGGGCTGAGGCGGGGATGCAAAGTGGGAGCCTTGCCACCAGGTCCCGAGATCTGGGGACTGGTCACTGCTGGGAAGGGAGCAGTAGCTCCTGGCAGAGAAACTGAGCAGAATCTCTAATGCCTGGGCAGAAAAGTGCTCCAGGGAAGCCTCTGTAGAACAAGGAAAACTTCATCTTGAGACTGGTGCTGATCTCTGCATTGTATGGGGTTGCTCTTTTCAACCTCAGAGAACATTGCCCCCATTGCACACACCCTGGTGGGTAGCAGTGTATGCGGGACCCCAGGGGATCCACCCCACCCTAAGGCAGCTGCTGGGTGAATGATGCAGATAGTGGAACTGACCACGAAGGAGACTGGTGGTAGTATTGGTTTGATTATCTTGCATGGTTGCTTTGCTTGTTGGTTGGTTTTCTCTTTTCTTCCCTTCCTCTATTTCACTTTCTTTGTTTTTTCTCTGTTGTGTGTGTGTGTGTGTTTTCTTTCTTTCTTTTCTATTTCTACTTTTCCTATCTCCTCCTTTTTTCCCCCTTGTTCTTCTCTCTTTTTTCCATCTTATGCCCTGTCTTGGACTCAGAGACTGTGCAAGCATACACACTGTAAGACACTGTAAGAGAAGGAGAGCAAGTCCCAGCTGGTCCATTCACCAGATACAAACATTATGAC
>CAUYQG010079363.1:0-16367 GCA_963574415.1 Tarsius wallacei | reverse complement strand
ATTTTTCAAAGATCACTCTGGCACTTATGATTTCAGAAGTACAGTTGAATTCAAATGGGTTTTCTCCCTGCTACAAACACTTGGAACTTCTATGTAAATTATAACAAAATTTTAAGTAATATACGTAGTTCTTAATAAAATGGAAACTCACAGTCAGAAACAAGAGGAAACTCAGGGTGTCTGTGAGAGACATAGGACTGATATGTAGAACAGTTTAGTCAGTTGCTGGGATTATAATGTCATAGGGAGCCATAAGACAGAGATAAGAATCAAGTTGCAATTTAACCACCAGCTGGGAAGGACAAATCCATTTGTGAAAGAGGCAATAGACAGACTCCTTTTGCTGGCCCAAAAAGGAGCAAGAAATTTACCTTTGCTTAGGGATCTGGGTGTGAAAGCACCTATCATGAGGAATTGAAGCCCCAAGCTCATATTATGTGCATATGTAATACCCACATTTATATGACATGTGGCAGGAACTTAAAACTAAGAATGTTATGGAAAAAAGTTTATTACCAGACCGGTAATGCTTTTGAGGTGACTAGTAGAATGAAATGAATAATCCTTTGCAGGAAAGATTCCTACAACTCAGGGCACACATGACTCTATTAGAAACAAGTAAAATTGAATTAAAAACTAAAAGGACAATAAGCCCACAATAAGCAAATTAGAAATGACATGAGAAAATTTTCCTCGTAAGTGAGAGTTAGGAGACAAATCTAACAAGAATTAATATGATTCCAGACTTTAGCTATTAAAACAATCTGAAATAAACATAATATTGATCTGTTGAATATAATGGCATTGATTTAAAAATATAATTACAAGCCATAATAAAAGAAGAGGGCACTGTGAACAACTGAACAAGCAGAGTTGAAAAAGTATTAAATCTTCCAGAAATAGTTAACGAAATTAAAATTTCAATGTATTAGTTAAGGAATAAATTAGATACAGATAAATCTGAAGAATTTATTTAAAAAGCAGGATGAAAAGATAAGTAAATGGAAAATATGGAAAATAAGGTAAGAGACAAGAAGAAAAGAATTTACAAGTCCAGTATACAAATAATTCAATTGTTATAAGGGGAGAGAATGGAGAAGATGAAAAATATCTCTTAAAATGTTCAGAACTGATAAGAGACAAAAATCCTGAGATTTAAGAATTTCAATGAATTATTAGCAGGAAAATTAAATTACATGCAGACATATCCATATCTTTACCTAGACAAAAGAGCAGATTTCCTACAAAGCAATTATCATTGAGAAATGGGGGTAAAAAAGATAATGGGCCAGAAACACCAAAATGCTGAGAGTAAAATAACAGAAGACTTAAACACAGGTATACTACAATATCTAAATTACTACTTAAGAGGGAGGGGCAAAAAGACAATTTTAGAACAAAGACTGAGGAACATATCACTTAGAAATCTTTACTGAAAGAAATGGTAAAGGATATACTTCAGCAGAAAGAGAATGAACACTCAAAGATGAAAAAATATACTTTTTTAAATGATGAGAAAATAATTGAAAATTATAAATAGATATCAATTGTAATAATTATAATAATAGTAACAATTTGGGAAAGATTAAAAGTAAGTTAAAACTAACTTATTAAAAAGAGATAATAGGGAATATAAAAGAAGCATCATGGAGTAATATTATTCTAAGATTGTAGCATTGTTTAGGAGGAAAACATAGGTAATGACTTACTTTAGCATTTGTTAAATCTATAATGCACATAGACATTTTGAAGAGTAGACTCCAAAGAAAAGAGGGTGTCCAAATCAGTTGAGAAATGGTAATCAGTAAAGGGACACAAAAATAAAAGTAAAAAAATGTTTAAACAATTCATGCGAAATCAGAATTCTTTTAGAAAAGAAAATTTAAGAAATGATACATAAAAAAATTACAAATAAGTAGTACATGCAAATATACTATTAAATGAATGCAAATGGATCAGTATTTTTAGGTAAAGGACAGAGATTTCAGATTATATTTAAAAATAGTTATATGCTGTTTATAAAATAAAATATAATTATTCAGCAAATGTGAAACTGAAAAAAAAGAAATATACTAAAAAATATGAACCAAAAGAAATGGCATTATTAATATCAGATAAAGTATACTTTAAAGCAAAGACTATTACTGAGAAAAAGAATTTCATTTTATAATCATTATACTAATATTCCATTGGCAAACAGTATAACAACTTTATGCACATAATATGAACTTAAAATATATAAAATGAAAACTAACAAAATTACAAAGAGAAATTGAGCAACCCACAATCACAGGGAAAATTTTTAGCACATTTTCTCAGAAACTAATAACCAAACAGAAAAAAAATTAAGACTTAGTTAGGACAGTATGAACTACACAGTTAACTAGCATGATCTAAAAGATGAAGATAGCTTCAGTTATAGCTATACCACTAGTATAACAAGTAGGAAATACACATTCTTTTTCAGTGCACATATGTTTTAATTTTCCATGCAGTCATCATCAAAGCCAGTCTTTATGAATCAAGTATACCATACCAATGATACTGAAATAAAATTTAAAAATTGGAAATAAATACTTAGACCTCAATAAACAAAACTTACCAAAATATTTCAAAATAAATGACAACAGCAACAAAAAAATTAAACCCATGGGTTAAGTTTAAAACTTAATCTGAGTATTACAATCTTTTGAGATTTGAATGATAATAAAAAGACTAAATGTTAAAATTTCTGGTATATTTATCAAAAAAAATTGTGTTTGAAAATCTGGATATTCACATGCAAAAGAATAAAGTTTAATCCATACTTTATCTCATGTTCAAAAATGATTCAAAGTGGATTAAAAACCTAAAAGGAAAACCTAATACTTCTAGAAGAAAACAGAGGGGAAGAGCTTCATGACACTTGATTCAGCAACAATTTCTTGTATTTAACACCAAAAGTATAAGTTACAGAAGAAAATAATAGGCTAATGGGACAAGATTAAACTTAAAAGTTACATAGCTAAGAAAAGATAAGAAAGGCAATCTACATAATTTGAAAAAATGCTTGCAAAAACATCTATAAGGGGTTAATATCCAGACTTTATAAAGAACTCCTACAAGCCAACCTCAAAAAACCCAAACTAATTTAAAAATGAGCAAAAAGGACTTGAATAGACAGCTCCCCAAAAGAGATATACAAATGGCAAGTAAATATATAAGGAGATATTCAAAATAACTAGTCATCAGAAAAATGCAAATTAAAACCATGAAATATCACCTCATATCCACTAGGATGATCACCATTTAAAAAAACAGAATTAAGAAAAAGATGACTGACTAAAGGCACCTGGTACTCATTCCTTCCAAAAGAAAGAACCAAGGCAATGAATAAACTAAAAATTGACTGCAGTGTTAGAAGGAGAGCACTGGAGTACATCAAGGAAGTGACAAGGTCCCTGTGGTTCTCAGAGGCCTAGGAAGGCAGAAGAGAGAAGGGAATGAGGCACCCTGCCTCTGCCACCTTGTCTCCTCCAAAAGGATCAGTTCAGAGTTAGGAGAAACTTTCTCTTGCAGGGAAAAGGTAAGCAGAAGACCCCCACCAGCCCATATTGATACTACAGACACCTGTAGTCCTTACCAAAGGAGAACCCCACACTTCTTGCAAGTCCTGAGCCTAATTTGGGAAGTTGCCTAAAATTCACAGAGCTGCATTGCCTTGAATTAGGGGCAAAATGTGTACACTTCCCACCATTCCCTGTAACACAAGCTGCTGCAGTATGGCATCATCTTGAAACCAGAGTCAATAAAAGGGTTCCTTGCTTGGGAGTCCAGTAGCCATTGCACCTCTTCAACCTGGGGACTCCATCATCATTTCACCAAGCCCACATGGGTGGCTGCAATGCCACATGCCCAGCCACTGAAAACCTGATCCAAGGAACCACTGTGATGTTAGTTTTGTACAGCAAGAAAACCAACCCCAGGCTAGCTGAACCACCACACATCCCCAGAAAAAGCAATAGCAGAGTGTCCATGACTGCAGGCCAGCTGAACAGCTGCATGCCCCAGTCTCTGTCCAGAGACACACCAAGCAGACCCGTCTCTGGCAGACAGGCTCCTGAGCTGGTCAAGAAACCATGGCCTTGGCTCCTGGTCAGAAAAACAGTCCAATAGCCCACCTCTGGGGCCAGATCCCCAGCTGGCCAACTCACCTCACATACCCACATCCCACATCCCCCATCCCCAGATCACAAAATAGATTGATGGCTCTAACTTCAGTGAGCCAGTCTTCAAGTTAGACAACTCACTGTGTGCATGTGTATGTTCCTGGCCTGAGAAACAGTAAGCCCACTCCCTGAAAAGCTGCATCACTGTCACCACAAACTCTCACAACCTGGGCCATTGAGGCACTTAAAAATATCACTAAAGTGGATTAGAGTTGAAGAAACTACATAGAGAGTATACTACTGAGTCCATCCAGAATGAAAGCCAATGCACCCCACCCAACTGACACCCAAGGGACCAGCTATAGGAATAATATTTCCTCTGTAAAATCTACTTCATAAAATTGGAAGATGCAACTGTTCCACCAGATGCAGAGACATTAATGTAGCGGAAAAAACATGAAAAAACAAGGAAACATGACACTTCCAAAGGAGGAAAATAATTATCCAGGAACATATTCTAAACAAAAGGAAATATATAAAATGCCAGAAAAGGAAACCAAAATAATAATCTTAAGGAAATTCAGTGAAATATAATAGATCTCAGATAGACAATTTAATTTAAAAAATTATAATCTGAATGAGGAATTTAACAGAGATAGATACTGTGAAAAAGAACAAAACAGAAATATAGAAAGGAGAGAAAGAGAGAGAAAGAGAAATTTTTAGAGATGAAGTCTTGCTATGTTGCTCAGGCTGGTCTCAAATTCCTGGGCTCAAGTCATTTTCCCACCTCAGCATTCCAAAGCACTGTGATTATAGGTATGAGCCACTGCACCTGACCCCAAACAGAAATATTAGTGCTGAAGAATTCAATGAATGTAAAAAATACAATTGAGGCTTCAACAAAAGACGAGACCAAGCAGAAGAAACAATTTCTGAACTTGTAGTCGAAGTCTTTTGAAATAATCCAGGCAGACAAAAAAAGAATAAGAAACATAAAAGAATGAAGAAAGCCCATAGGATTTATGGGGCATCATTAAGCAAATATTCATATTATATGAGTTTCAGAAAGCGACTAAAAGAGAAAAGGTAGAAAACATATTTAATGAAATAATCTGAAATTTTCCCAAGTCTAGGAAGAGAAATGGACATTAGATCCAGAAAGAACAAAGACCTCCAAATAGATTTCTCAAGGCAGATAATAGTCAAATTGTAAAAAGTCAAAGACAAAGAAAGAATCCTAAAAATAGAAAGAGAAAAGTATCAAGTGACACATAAAAGAATCCCCATTAGACTAAGCAGATTTTTCACTAGAAATTTTATAGGCCAAGAAAGAATGGGATAATATATTCAAAGTGCTGAAAGAAAAAAAAACTGACAACCAACAATACTGTGCCCAGCAAGGTCTATCACTCAGAAATGAAGGAGAAATAAAATCTTTGCCAGAGCGAGCAAAACCTGCACCTTTGGACCAGTCTTACAAGAAATCTTTAAGGGAGTCCTACATCTGGAGGTAAAAAGATATAACTATTATCATGAAAACACATGAAATTATAAAACTTAGCCATAGAGAAAGAAAAGGGAATCAAATTTTATCATGACAGAAAACCACCACACCACAATAATAGATAATAACAGAGAAAAAAAGAATATATAAAACAACCAGAAAACAATAAAATGCCAGGAGTAAGTCATAACCTATCAACAAACTTGATGTAAATGAATTAAATTCTTCAGTTAAAAGATGTAGATTAGCCAAATGGATAAGATATAAAATCCAACTGTATGCTTTATAAAGGAAACAGTTTATTTGTAAAGACACAAATCACTAAAACTGGAAGGATAAAAAAAGATATCTCATGGACTATCAAACAGAAACCAAAAGTGAGTAGAAGCTATATTTATATCAGATAAATCAGACTTTAAGTGAAACAACAACAAAAACACAAACAACACTAAACTATTAAAAAAAAGAAAAAGCATATTATATTATAATAAAGGGGTCAATTCAGCAAGAGAATATAACAATTGTAAATATAGAAGCATTCAACACCAGAGGAAAGCTTCCAGTGCAATAATAGTTGATCACCTCAACAACCTCTGAGCATTGGACAGATGACCTAGACAGAAGATCAACAAAGAAACATTGAATTTAAACTGCACCATGGACAAAATTGATTTAACAGACATTTATAGAACATTTCAACCAACAACTAAAAAAAAAAAAAATTCTATTCCACAGCACATGGAATATTCTCCAAAACTGACCATATGTCATGACACAAAGCAAGCCTCAAATTTTTTAAAAATTGAAATTATATAAGTATTTTTTTTCTGACCACAATGGGAAAAAAAGTAGAAATCAGTTACAAGAGGAACACTTGAAACTATACAAATATATTACAATTCAACAACATGCTCCTGAATGACCAATGGGTCAAGAAAGAAATTAAGAAGAAAATTAAAACTGCATTGAAACAAATTAAAATATAAATGCAACGTACCTAAACTTATAGGACACAAAAAAGCAGTATTAAGAGGCATTTTTTTTAATGGAGAGGAGATTTTATTCAAGACTATTTTGATTGGTATAGGGACTCCTGCAATGGAGTTTTGCAGTAGGGAAGAGACATTGAGATACTGGGCTCAAGTTCGAATGCAACAAGGAAAAGAAGGAATTCATAGCCTAAGAGCAGAGTGGGGAATCAGTGGCTTAAAAAATTACTCAGAGAAAACTTCATGGATAAGGAGGGCTTCTGGATTAGCACACCAAACTTAATTCTTGCTGAAGATAAACCAGGATGATCAGACTTCACTTGAGCAGAGGTAATGAATGAGGAATGTGGTCAGATATAAAGGGTGATCAGATGCCACTAGTGGGGAAATTCTAGCGAAACTGACTTAACAGGAATTTTGCTAGATTTGGGCTTTTGAGGATGTGCTCAAAGATAGGCCCTTGTTGGAAAAGAGCTCAAAGGAGCCTGTCTAGAGTTTGATCAAGGAAGAGAATCTTTAACAGATAGATTATGAGCAATTTGCTTATGCATTTACCTGTATATGGACATTTGAGTAGTTTCCAGCTTATGGTTTTACAGATAAAGCTACTATGAACATTTGTTTGCAATTTCTTGTATTGAAATGTTTTTATCTTCTTGGGTAAATAAGCATCTAAGAGTAGATAAGGTAGATAATATGCTAGCTGTATTTTTTAATTTTTAATTTTTTTATTTTTTTGAGTTGGCGTCTCTCTCTGTTGCCCAGGCTGGAGTGTAGTGGCTCGCTCACAGCTACTCCAGCGTCCACCTGCTGGGCTCTGGTGATTCTTCCACTTCAGCCTTCCGTGCCCACCTCATTTTTAAAAATATTTATTGTAGAGACGAAGTCTTGCTAAGTTGCCCTGGCTGGTCTCAAACCCGTGGGCTCAAGCAATTCACTCGCCTTGGCTTCCCAAAGTGTTGGGATTATAGGCTGAGCCACTGAGCCTGGCCTATTTTAAAACTTTTTAGAAAATGTGATTTTTTTTTTTACTCCCAAATTACTTGTACCATTTTACATACTTACAAGTTCAATAGGCAAATTTATAGGAATAAATGCCTATATTTAAAAGTAGAAAAATTTCAAATAAACAGTCTAATTATGCCCCTCAAGGAACTAGAAAAGCAAGAACAAACTTATAGAGGAAAATAAATAATAAAGATAAAAATTTAAATAAAATCAAAACTTAAAACATTCAAAAAATCAATATAATAAAAAGTTGCACTGTAAAAAGATGAACAAAATTGACAAAATTTTAGATAGATTAAGGAAAAAAAGAAACTCAAATAAAGTTAGAAATGAAAAAGAATCTGTTATTACTACCAAGATTAAGTCAAGAAGAAATAGAAAACCTAAATAAATCAATAACAAGTAATAAGATTGAATCAGCAATAAAAAGTCACCCAAACAAGAAAAACCCAGAACTAAAAGACGTCATTGTTGAATTCTATTGAACTTTAACAACAAGCAAATGAACAAAACTAATACTAAATCTTTTTCAAATTATTCTACAGAATAAAAGGCAGGGAAATCCTTCCAAACTCATTTTGCAAAGCTAGATTAACCCTGATACCAAATCCAGATAAGGAAACAACAACAACAACAACAACAACAACAACAACAAAAGAAAACTACAGGTCAATATTTCCAATGAACATATATGCAAAAATTCTTAACAAAATATTAGCATATTGAATTCAACAGAACATCAAAAAGATTATAAACCAAAATCAAGTGGGGTTTTTCTCATGGTTGCAAGGATAGTTCAACATATGCAAATCAAATAATGGGATACAACATAACCAACAGAATGAAGAACCAAAACCATATTATATCTACAGAAAAACAACATTTAATAACATTCAACATCTTTTCTTGAACAAACTTCAATAAATTAGATATAAAAGCACACCTCAACAAATTAAGTCCATATTTGACAATCCCATAGCTACCATTATACTGAATGTGGAAAAGCTGAAAACTTTTCCTCTGTGAACTGGAAAAAGACAAGGATGTTCACTTATTATTCTTATTCAACATGGTAATGGAAATCCTAGTTAGAGCAGTTGGGCAGAAGTAAGAAAGGGCATCCAAATTAGAAAAGAGTAAGTCAAATTGTTCCTGTTTGCAGACGATATCATGGTTTTTTTAAATTTAAATTTTATTTTATTTTAACGATGTGGGATACAATTCAGGGTTAGGTATACAAATGTTGATTATGCAGGTACCCTTGTTGATGAGGTAATATAATCTTATAATAAAGAAAAACCTAAAAATCCCACCAAAAGATTT
The DNA here is from genome assembly GCA_963574415.1 of Tarsius wallacei. NCBI lineage: Eukaryota > Metazoa > Chordata > Mammalia > Primates > Tarsiidae > Tarsius > Tarsius wallacei. The sequence goes on along the minus strand of CAUYQG010079363.1, from coordinate 7,392 downwards.
AGAACTGATATGCAAATTTAGCAAAGTTGCAAGATACAAAATCAGCATACCAAAATTGGCAGCATTCTCATACACAAACAAAAAAATAGCCGAAAAATATATCAAGAAAGCAATCTCATTTACAATAGCATGAAAACAATTATATATTCATGAATAAATTTAACCAAGGAGGTGAAGGAGTTCTACAAAGAAAACTATAAAACAGCATTGAAAGTAATTGTATATGCCACTATTTTTTTTTTCTATTGATGGACATTTAAGTAGCTTTTACTTTTTGGTTGTTGTTAATGATGCCACAATGAATGAGTGCACAAATGTCTTTTGGCGATACTGTGCTCAATTTTTTGGAATAAATATTCAGAGGTGGGATTGCTGGATTATTTGGTAACTCTGTTTTTAATTTTTTGAGGAAACACCATATTATTTTACATAGTGGCTACACCATTTCACATTCCCACCAACAGTATACAAGGGTTCCAATTCCTCAACATCCTTGCTAAGACTTGTTGTTTTATTATTCACTTAATTAACACATAATAATTTCACATATTTATGGGGTACATAGCAATGTCTCAGTGCATAAAATGTATGGCGATCAAGTCAGAGTAATTAGCATAGTCACCACCTCAAATGTTTAACATTTATTTGCATTAGGAACATTCAAAATCCTCTTTTCTCACTTTTTGAAAGTTTATTGTTAACTATAGTCATCCTATAGTGCGATAGAATAGTAGAACTTATTATTCAGCTCTAATATGGAAAGAAATCATGTCATGTGCTTCAGCATGGATAAACTTTGAAAACATTAAGATAAGTGAAATAAATCAGGTACAAAAAGACAAATACTCCATGATATTATAAGGTATCTAAAGTTGTCAAACTTTTAGAAACAGAGAATAGAATGGTGGTTTCCAGTGGCTGGGGAGGCAGAGAGAAGACCAGGGGAGGGAGCTGTTCAAAGGGCATAGAATTTCAGTTTTGCAAAATGAAAATGCCTTCTAGATCTGTTATACAACAATGTACATATAGTTAATACTACTTTAAAGTACACTTGAAAATGGTCAAGACCATATATTTTATGTCATGTATTTTGGACCACAATTGAATAATTGTGACATACCTAGAAATTCGTAGAAAGAAGTAAATTTATAATTTTATATCCATATGTAGACATCAATGAAAGATTTAAAATTAATGAGTTAATTGCTCAATTTTGTAACTTAAAGAAAGAATAACAGAGTAAACTGACGTAAATCTAAAAGGATTTTGCATCAGCCTTTGCATTTCTCAACATACTTGGCTGCAACAGGAAACCATAACACAAATCGAGACTGCTTTACTGAATAGCTAACCATTTGTTATTCTGAGGAATAGCGAAAATGTCCTCTATCAAATGGATTGTTTTGCTCAAGTAGCCTAAAGAAATGCTGGAGCAACATTCTAACAGAATTGAAGAGTAGGCCAACTAGGTTAAGATGAAGAGGCTAGAGGCAATATGTGGAAGTCTTTTTATGATCTGCTCTTCAAAATGTTCTCCTCAACCAGCAACATCTAATTACCTGAAAGTGGGCCCCATTCCAGGCCTATTGAGTCAGAATCTGATTTTTAACAAGATTTATAGGTGGTTCATGCATTAAGGTTTGAGAAACAGTGCTTTCAGTGAATATGTGTGTCATATAGTACACCTACTCATATGCATATGCACACATGCACACATATACACACACATATATATACATTATACACATATAGTGGTTTCTTTAAAATGAAAAAAGATCTGGAGGTTTTTGTTTGAATGAAAACTACCTCCCCCAACATTCTGCTGTTTGGCATGTTAACTTCTATTTAAGACCTACAGTACATTCCAAGGACCTCTAATTAATTATAAAATTCTCAAGCTGAGAACCTTCAAACCATAAAGGGGTTAAGGGAGGTTGGAGTTCAGTGAAGTTGGTGTGTATTTTCTTAGAGGAAAAACAATCTATTGCTGAAAGCGTGAGTTATTTCTTTCCGGCCAAAGAAACACAAAAACCCAAGCTCTAAACGTAATCTCACTTCAGTTCCTTGATTTGCATGCATAGGGAGCACTGCAGAGTGAGAAGGAAGGGAGGCAGTGAGAAGATGAAGGGCTGCTGGGGACAGGAGGGAGAGAGGCCCTAACACTAATTGGGATTGAAAGACTACAGGATGAGTCCAGCCACAGCATACTAGGAAGAAAGGAACCTGAGCAGCTGATGCTAAGTTCAGACTAAACTAGCTGCAAGTCCCCTGGGGACTCGCAAGGTAAACCTGATCGTCTCTGTCATTTATAATCATTATTAGGCAGACTGCTTCTGTAATTTTACTGGGGAGCCAATTAACAGATCCCTGAATCTAGGGGGAAAATGTCCCAGCCCTCTGCTTGTTTTTGAAAAGGAAAAATAAGGCAGCCTCTGTGCTGCTGTATTCTGACTGCGGCCTCTTCTAAAGGCAGGGAAGAAGATGACTTCACGTGACACGATACAGAGCTTCCTCAGGCCAGGCAGATGGTGGAAGCCAGAATTTTTTCTGCCTTAATTTACTCTTTTCTCTGGCAACCAAAATTAGCCTCCAGATAGTCCTGTAAGCTTTGTTTCCTTCTTTTCTGAGGTAAAGAAATGCTGACCAGCTCTTTTACTCTTCCTTGCCTTCAGGAAAATGTCTTTGCAGCCTTTCATCTTGCAAGAAAGTGGAAAAAGGCCAGCTAACATGTTAAGAAGGCACTAAAGAAGGGCCGCGCTTTTCTTATATTTATTGCTCAACCCCACATATTCTCTCTTGCCACCGCCCTTTCTCTTGCCTTCCTGTCACAGTAAAACTTTTAAACTAGTTGTCTACATTCACTACTTTATTTTTACATCTCTGATTCACCACCTAAGCCACCCCAACTTAGCTATAAATCCCCATTGTTCTACTAAGAATGTTCTTTCTGAGATAATCAATGGCATGTATGTCACTCAATATGGTAGAGCATTCGGTACAAGCCTGGTTTGAAGCCTTAGCAGGACTGATTACAGTTGATCTCCTCCTCTGTCCTGAAATATTGTCTTCCCTTGGCTTCCTTGATACAACAAGCTTCTCATTTTCCTTTTACTTCTCTGACTATGCATTCTCATACTACTTTTGACTCCTTTTCTACAACACAATTAGGTCTCAGTATTACTCAAAGCTTCATTGTGTACCTTATTTATTTATTTATTACTCCCAAGGATTCCTTAATTACTCAGATAATTAAAAGGAACTGAAAAGCATATAACGGAAATGAAAAGGACAGGGCTACTTGTCTCTAGTCATTATTGTCACACAAAAATGTGGGCTCTGTGTTGCCAGGAATTTTTTTTTAATTTTCAAGAGAAATTGGGAATTCTGATTTTTATATAAAAACACTATCTTTTTTTTTGCGTTGGAGTCTCACTCTGTCGCCCAGGTTGGAGTGCAGTGGCACACTCATGGCCACTGCAGCTTCAACCTGCTGGGCTTAGGTGATCCTTCCACCTCAGTCTTCCAAGTAGCTGGAACTAAAGGTGCACGCCACCTTGCCTGGCTAATTTTTGTGATTTATTGCACAGACGAGCGCTCACCAAGTTGCCCAGGCTGGTCTCAAATCCCTGGGCTCAGGCAATCCTCTGGCCTCAGCTTCCCAAAGTGCTGGGATTACAGGCTGAGCCATCAAGCCTGGCCTCTAAAAACACTGTCTTTTTAAATATCAATTTGTAGCTCTGATAGAGTAGCTGAAACAGACCAACTCTCACTTCAAAAAAAGAAATTAAAACTGAATTAAAAAATTTTAAATTATTTGAAGTAATCAGAGAACAATGAAGTCAGAACTTGAAAGGCTAAGATCCAGGAGGTAAGAAAAACTTTGAAGTGAGGTCACAGTTCTCTGCTGGTTTTCACTCAAGGTGTTTGCCAATTAGTAAGTGGTACTGAATAAGAGATCAAGTTGAACTGTAAGGCTCAGAGCTTCCAGCAGTCTCATGGGCCTAGAGAAAGAAAGCAATGAGATTGAGGGTTATCAAGGTAGCCAGGTATTGAGGGGACTTGGTTTTGGAGAAAACAGAATTGAAAAGCAGTGAGCATGACTTTCTGTACTGCTTCTTTACTTGAGGAATTTACTTACTTCTAATATTTTCAGCATGAGCGACTGAGAAGCTAAGAAGAAAGGACTGGCTAAGAAACTAGAAAGCTAAGCAGAGATTTTGTACCCTCCTAGTGCTAGGGAGAAAATTGGCATTCAAGTCCTGGAAAGAAGAATGGACCTGGAAAAACAACTGGTACTGTCAGTTGAGGTACTTAAAAGGTTCAGTTTTAGGATTACCTCAAAGTAGAAATGAAGTAGTTCTCACAACGGCTAAAATCCAGCTTCAATGTCTCCCATTCCCTGATTAGATCAAGAGGATCAATCCCTACCAAAACTGCCTATAAGTTAAAAAAAAAAAAAAAAAGATAAATCCTCTCTGATAGAAATTAACATTATTTAGAGATTCTACACTCCTTTTACACAATAACAAGCATATATACGACTTGTATTGACTCAATGACCAGAATCAATCTTATCTCTGCCTTAATCTACTCTTTTCTCTATCAACTAAACTAGCCTCTAGATAGGCCATCAAACTGCCTTTTCTTCTTTACTAAGATCTGAAAACGTTGACCTCCTCTTTTGCTCCTTTTTATCTTCAAGAAATAAATATGTAAATAATTACCATGAATGGCAGCAGCAGAGAGACAAAAAACAAAAACAAAAACAAAAACAAAAACAAAAAAAAAGAACCCCCAAAAAACAAAAAAACTAAAACTGAAAACCAAGAGAAAAAAATAGATGATGGAGATGATCCACAGATGATCTAGACATGGCATGGACTGTAAAGTAACTCTGACTACCATGTTCAAAAATTGGATGACAAGATGGAGAAATTTACCAGAGAATACTGATTTACCAAAAAAAATCTTAAAAATACAAAAACTAAATTATAAATGGTTTTAATAACTGTTGAAATAAAGAGAAAGGTAAAATTAGTGAATTAGAAAACAGGTTAGTAGGAAAAATTTCAGAGCAAAATATAAAGAAAAAAATGCAAAAATATGTATAAGAGACATGGTGCTAATGTCCAAAATATAATTTAAGTCCCAGAAAGTTAGAAAACAGGGACCATGTGAAATAGATATTTAAGAATCTCTTTGAACCTCGAGAATAACAAAAATAAAAAGACCTCCTAAACACATTATAGTAAATTTTTTTCATATTAAACTAAAATGAAAGAGCTTAAAGACATCCAGAGAAAAATAGACACATTATCTTCAAAAAAGCTGTGATAACATTTGGGACTAACTTTTTAATTGAAACAATGAAAGTAATGGGACAGTGGAAAAACACATTTAAAGATCTAAAAAAGAGTAGAAAATGACCACCTAGCATTCTATACCCAGTGAAAATATCCCTTTAAATAAAGGGAAAATGCAAACAATATCAGATACACAGAAAAAGAGAAAGTATCACCTGCAGACTTTTACTAAAATAAATACTTGAAGTAATTATTTAATCAAAAGTAGAGACTCATAAATGGTGTACAACACTACGGTATTGACTGAAGAGCAAGAAAGTGATAAACATATCAACAAATACAATTAATATTGCTTATGTTTAATAATAGTAATATTGTCTTGTAAGATTTAAAATAAAAAGCATGGGTGTTGGTATATGGCATTGAAGAAATCTAAGGTTTGTGCATTGCTGGAAAATGTAAAAATGTAAAAAACACTAGTAAAAATATTAATTTATAACAAGCGAAGTGTATACATTATAACTTATTGGGTAAACATTAAGTAAATAATAAAAAGAATATATAATAAACTATGAAAAAGCAAAATGGAAAAAATCATGATTGATCAAAATTAAGGCAAAAAAGCAAAAAAAAAAAAAAGAGCAAAAGGCAAATAGTAATCAAATAGCAAAGTTGTTAATTTTAAAAATAAAATTCACTATTTACTCAAAAAGTAATAATTTTCAGATTGAATAATCAAACCCAAACTACATGACGCTTATGAGACACAGCTTAAATATATGACACAAAATTAAAAATAAAGGATAGAAATTGAATACAATAAAAATACAAAGAAACCGGTGTAGCTATACTAGTAGAATATAACATAAACTCAAAAGTAAGAAACATTAATGGAAATATTGACGTACATTTTATGGTGATAAATATGTTAACTCAATGATACTTTAAACAAGAAAAACTAAATAAATACACAAAGTGAGATATTTTAACAAACATTTCTTGGTAATTGATAGGTTTAGGGGGAACAATCAGTAAAGATATGTAAGATTTAAGTAGCATAATTGAATAAATCAACCTAATAGACAAGTATATTCAGGCTTCTAGCCGACACTCCTTTCCAAACAAACAACAACCCAAAACAGAAAAACTACTGAATAAGCATTTTTTCCAAGAGCAAATGGAATATTTATCATAATTTGATCATATTTGAGCCAAAAGAAACATGCTAATGAATTTCTAAGAACCAAAATTATTTGAAGTGTATTTTCTAATAACAGAAAAATTAAATTTAGATCAATTTTTAAAAATTAGGAAGCCTCCTAAATGGCTGGAAATTAAGCAACACACTTCTGAAAAATCTAGAGATGATGAGAAAAAAAAAAGGAAATTGAGAATTGAATTATAATAAAAATATTATATGGAAAACCTAAGAAATGTTAAATTTCTAATTAGCAGGACATTTGTAGACGTAAATGGCAATATTTAAAAAGAAGGAAGACAAAGTTGGGCAACCCCTTCAGGTCCCCTCTCATTGTGGGAGGTTTTCTGTCCTCTGAATAAATCCTGTTTTCTAAAAAAAAGAAGAAAGACAAAGTTAAGAATCTAGGTATCATTCACAATAAGTCATAACAAATAAAGGAATTCAAAACCAAAGGAAGTGGATATAAAATAAAAGAACAGAAATTAATAGAATTAAAAAAAGATAAAATAGAGGAAAAAATTAAAACCCAAAAGTCAGGTGGGATTGACAGTAGTGGAAATCTGCCTGGGGAAGGGGGACACACCTCATCAACAAGGGTACCTGCACAATGAATATTTGTATACCTAACCCTGAATTGTACCCCACAATTTTAAAATAAAAACAATTTAAAAGTTAAAAATTAAAAATTAAAAAAAGTCAAAAGTCATTATCTTTGCTAATATTAATATAATTGAGCCGGGCTCTGTGGCTCAGCCTGTAATCCTGTGCCTTTGGGAGGCTGAGGTGAGTGGATTGCCTGAGCCTGCGGGTTCAAGACCCGCCTGGGCAAGCAAGACCTCATCTCTACAATAAAATCAAAAAATTAGCCGGGCATGGTAGCGCGCATCT
>CAUYQG010079360.1:0-14613 GCA_963574415.1 Tarsius wallacei | reverse complement strand
GACCTGACAAAGACTCCTGAATCTCTCTGGGTAAACCATCAGAACCCACCTGGGATAATCCTGGTGGTACACACGAACTTTCCTACAGCACTCAGTTTAGAAAAGTCACTTTTCAAATAATCAACTTTTATATCTGCCTTTTCCCTAAAACCTGTATCGCCAACAATATGACTGTGATATAGGGGCAAAGTTGCCTTTCCTACTGCCCTTTCAAAATTTTCTCTTTCTCCAACTTTACCAAAAGGAGAAGATACCTCACTCATTCAGTTCCAATTTTGCTATTGTGATTGCTCACTGCTGTTCAATAACACTTTTGGCAAGAGTCAAGCACTTTACATGTATGTCAGTTTCTGGACGCTGTCATAGTCCTTTGTCTTTTTCCCATCCTTGTGCAAATATCACACTACCTTAAATACTAAAGATTTATAGTGAGTCTTGTATCCTGTGTTGGGTGGTCTATACTAGAATAAAGTTCTAGTGTACGTCCTGAATTTAATTTTTCAAATTCAAGATTGATTTGGTTATCCTGAGCACTTTTTTCACTCTCTTAAAAATATTGGAATAAAAATGTCAATTTCAAAAAAAAAACACAAAAAAACCCACCATGGATGGATTTTTATTGGTGTTGAATTGAATATATAGGTACATTTGTGAAGAATTTATATCTACCTGAACAATTTTGAGCCTGCAAATACATAACTATGGATAGCATCGCATTTGTTTAGAAATTATTTAATTACTGTCAGCAAATTTTATAGTTTTCAGCGTTAAGTTCTTGCCCATCTTTTGTTAGATACAGTCCAGGTATTTGCTATTTGTTGCAAATGGTGTTTGCCAACATTTTCAAGCTTTATTTTCTAATGGTCTAACTGGTTTCTAATGAAACACAATTGATTCATCTTGACTATGAATCCAGTTTCCTTGCTAATTCACATATTCAATCCATTTGCAGACTCTTGGATTGTGTATATATATATAAAATCCTTTGTGTATCTGTTTTACACTATTTCTGTAATAAATTGCCACTAACTCAGTGGCTTCAAACAACACATATTCATGACCTCACATTTACAAGGTCAAAAATTTTAAATGGTGTGCACTGGGCTAAAGCCAAGGTGTTGGCCGGGCTGCAATGCTTTGTGGAGACTTTAGGGGTGCATTCACTTCAACTTCCAGAGGCCACTCTCCATTCTTGGCTCATGGCCCCTTCCTCCAACTTCAAAGCTGGCAGCATGACATCTTCAAATCTCTGCCTCACTCTGATTCTTCCGCCTCCCTCCTCATTTATAATGATCCTTGCGATTATACTGAGCCCACGTAGATAATCCATGATAATCTCTCCATCTCAAAATCCTTAATTTAATCACATCTGAAAATTCTCTTTTGCCACGTAAAGAACATATTTACATGTTACAAGGATTAGGTTGTGAAAATCTTTGGGGAGTTATCATTCTGCTTACCCTATTTTCTATCTTTGTAACTTTTGTTTCTTTTAGTTGCCTTATATCACTGGTTAAAATTTGTAGTAAAAAGTTGAATAGAAGTAGTGATGGTGTATATCTTTTTCTTATTTTCCAGACCTCAGAGGGAAAGCCATGGGTGTTGTTTTCCAGTTAAATTTTATCAGATTAAAGACATTTCCTTCTCATCCTAGTTTGCTAAATTGTTTTTCTTTTCTTTACTATAAATGAATATTGGATTTTATGGAAAGCTTTTATGTGAATCTTTGATTTTCTCTTTTAATCCATTAGTGTGGTAAATTATGTCAGTTGATAGTCAAATATATATATTTTTTAAAGCCGTACTTTCCTGAGATAAATTTTCCTTGGTCATGATGTATTATTCTTTCTTTATATAAGCTAAATCAATTTGAAGATAATTATTTTTCTTGGGGCTTATTTATGGGATATTTTTACTTTTCTGTAAAGTGTTCATTAGATTTGATGTCAAGCTTATGATGGCCTCATACCATGAGTTGTAAAAGTGCTCTCCATTTTTTGTCTTTGCTGGAAGATTTGTACAGGACCAGAATAATTTTCTCCCTTAAGTATTTCAAAGACAATTTACTACCCAAACCATCTTGGCTTGAGTTATTTTTGTGAAAAAGTTTTAAATAAGGGATTCAATTTATGTAATACATATAAGCATACATACTTCGGATTTTCTATTGCTTTTGGAATCGGTGTTTACATTTAATTTTAAAATTAAATCAGTCAATTAAAAATAAAATTCATTTTTTAATTTAAAAATCGACTTAAAATTAAACTCAACTTTAATCCTAATAGGTTGTATTAGTCATCTATTGCTTTGTAATAAATTTCTCCTAAACTTTATGACTTAAAACATTTGTTATTGCAATTTCTGTGGTCCAGGGATTCAGATATGATTTAGCTTGGTCCACTAATTCAAAGTCTTTCACAAGGTTTAGTCCAGTTGTTGGCCTGGAGAGAGGTCATCTGATGTCTGGGCTTTGGAAGGACCTATTTTCAGGCTCACTCTTATGGTTATTGGCAAGATTCAGTATCACATGGACTGCTTGAATAATTGCCTCAGGTCCTCACTGGCTGTTGGTTGGATGCTATCCTCTGTTTCTTGCCATGAGGATCTCTCTATGGAGTAGCTCAAAACATGGCAGTATGTTTCATCAGAGTGATCAAGCTAGAAGGGCCAGAAAGAGTTAAGTAAGGGGTTGCTCTACAGTTTTTCATATGTTAATCTCAGATGTGAAATACCCACCCCATTTTTTATACTCTATTCAGTAACAGTAAGTTACTGGGTCTAACTTAAACTTGAGAAGTGGAAATTACACAGTCTGGTGTCTGCTAGGAGATGAAGAGCATTCAGATTTTTTTGTTCAGTTATTATATCGAATACTGTAAGAGGGCTGGTAAAATTTCTTATAATACAGAATTGTCTAGGTCTTTCATTCTACAATTTTTGCTTAATATATTTAAGCAAATATATAAAAGTGTATATTTATTTCTGACCATTGAATTTTTTATCACTATGACATGTCCCTCTATATCTCACTTTTGAAGCCTATTTTACCCGACATTAATATTGATCATCTAGCTCTCTTTGGGCTTGCTTTTTCATGGTAGCTCTTTTTCTATCTTTTAATTTCAATGCATCTGAACTTTTTTTATTTAGCCTCTAGTAGGATCTTCCTTTCATTCACTTTGCTGATATTTGCCTTTTCATTGGAATCTTTAAACAATGAACATTTAATATAATTGTTAATATGGCTAGATTTATATTTATCATTTTGTTTTATTGTTTCTGTCTGCCCTTTCTATATTTTTCCACTGTTCCCTTCCTTTTTTTTTTTTTTGGCATTATTTTTGATTACTTGACTATTTTTAATCTCTATTTAAATGTATCTATTGATTTTCAGACTATATGTCTTTGTATTATTTTTATTATTGGTTGCTAGAGCTAATAGTGTAGAACTTCAATTAAGATAACAACATAGCAAGCTCCTATTTCTACAAAAATAACTAACTAACTAAATAAATAAATAAATAAGAAAGATATAGAACCCTTGCAACCATACAAGAAGTTCTTTTGCCTAACCACCATCTGACATTATATCACACTTGCTAAATGTGTTATATCTATGTATATCAAAAACCACACTTAGAAAATATTAACATTTTTACTTTCAACAGTCATCTGTATGTAACTGACATTAAGAGGAAAAAATAATACTCTATATTGATACAGATATTTACTATTTCTGTTGCTCTTCCTACTTTCTAAAGTTGCAAGATTTTCTCTACTCCTATCAACCTGATTTCCCTATCAACTTGACAAACTTCTTTTCATATTTCTTTGAGAGCAAGAATGCTAGCAATGAATTCTGGTTTTTTCTTTCATTTAAGAATGGCTTCTAGCTTGTCATTATGTTCAAAGAATATTTACACTAAATTTAGAATGCTGGGTGGATATTCTTTTATTCTTTCATTTTAAGATTTTGTTCCATTGTTCTCTAGCCTCCATAACATCTGGCCTCCATAATATCAATGAGTTTATCAATCATTTTTCTGTGTGTAATTTTTTCTTTTTCTCTAGCTGCATTCAAGATGTTTCTTCAATCTTTGGTTTTCAACAATTTTATTGCGATGAGTACTTTTCCTTTTGTTCTTTGAACAATATGATTATTTTTCTTCTTTTTTCTATACCCAATGTCTTTTTATTGTATTTTTCAAAATTTTGATAATACCTTGAGGGAGCACTGATTGCATTATTTTTCCTCCAAAAGTATTGAGTTTTCTGTTGGCAAAAACTTTAAGGTACCAATGGAATACACTGATCTGTTAAGCCCTGGTTTTAGGTTTTCCAAACAGGTCTATTATAGTGTTTTCCCCATATTTTTAGGTTGTAGTCTTCACTCCTATGATGTGGTTATCTTTACTCTTTGTATAGGTTTTCTAAAGTTTCCTTAACAAGATGCCATAGACAGGGTGCTTGAACAACAGAGATTTATTTTCTCATAGTTCTAGAGACTAGAAATACAAGATCAAGGTGTTGGCAGGGTAGGTTCTCCTTAGGCTCCTCTCCTAGACTTGCATGCAGATACCTTCTCCTTGCATCTTCACATGGCCTTTCCTCTGTGTTCTGGCCTCCCTAGCATGCCTTACTTTCTTACAAGGCACAAGTTGTACTGGATTAGGACATACACTTATGACTTCAGCTGATCTTACCTCTTTAAAGCCTCTATCTCCAAATACAGTCACATTGGGGGTTAGGACTTCAACATATGAATTTGAGTGCAACAAAATTCAGTTCATAACCTTCTTATCAGATGGTCTTTCTGACATCTCAACAGAATCTTTGACTTGTTCATAAAGATTCTTTACTCAGGTTGGGCCTGACACCAAAATCTCCATACCATTGAAGAAGTTCCAGAGTCTGTCCTTAGCGCTCCACCTTGCAGCAGTTGCTCTCTACTTAGATCCTTGGAGTCTAATTCTACTGTCATGAATCCAGGATGTGGTCAAGTGACCCAACGAGGATTTGTATGTCAAATTCTGGACTTCCCTCTCCATGACTCTTTCTTCTCTTGCACAATCCCTCCTAAATCAAAGCCACTTTAGGAAATCCAAACTTTAATACCTGTCTTTTCTGTCCAGAGAAAATCCAGTCCTTGCTTGCATTATTTATAAATGCACCACATTCCAGTAAGTTTTTCTAGGGAGAAAGCCCGTGTATAAGTAAAGTATCACAAATTTTTCCTCTCTCTCAAAAATAGCAGCTTTATATTGGCTGCTGTTCATTGTCTGCAACTTGTATTTATGTATTTTATACATAATGGAATATATTTTATAGATATAATGACTGTGTCTGTTGCATCTCACAAGTTTTGTTTTACATATATTATTTATCATTCATATTAAAATAATTCAACTTTCTTAGCAGATTTATTTTGCAGTAGTACAAATTAAATTTCTAACAGGAATATTTTTTATTTTCATTTTAGTTATTGATTTCTGACTTAATGACACTGTTATATAATCTGAATAAATCAAATAATTTCAAATTTGTTGTGACTTAAGTGGTTTATAATCCAGCATATAGCTGATCTTGCCAAGTGTTATGTGTACATCAATACAATTCTATATATGATGGGTTAAATAAAATATGTTATTAAAATTAATTTCAGTTATTATATTTTCAAGTTCTGGGATTTCTGGTGAATTTATTCTCGTTGATTCAAAATTTTCAATGAATTTCTTCATCTTTTTCTACAGTCTTGTATTCTCTTGAATGCATTGGTCACTGTGATTTTAAATAGCTTGTCTGCCAATTCCAGTATCTGGATTATCTGTGTGTCTATTTAAATTGTATACTTAATCAGTTATTAGTTATTTGATACTATCCCTGCATAATACATTTTACTGAAAACTGGACGATGTATATAAAAAATTGTGGAAGTTTTCCCCCAAGGGTTCACTATTTCCTCTAGCAGGCAGGTAGTTCACCTGGTCACCTCAAATCCAATCAGCAACTTCACTGAATTGGGGAAGAGCCACAGTATTGGTGTCATTCCACCTCTTTTCCCCTCAGCTCTTAGGGTGCAACCCTCCAGGGATCTTAACTGAGAATGAGATATGTCTCCCAAGGTCACTGTCTTAGACAGGTCCTGAATGTGAATGCTTTTCTTCTCTGCACAGCAAGACTGTTACAGTTATATCTAATTTTCAGAGATGTTGCTTAGCTGTTTAGCTCTGTGCAGCTTCAGAACTTACCAAAAGTGTTGAAGGGCATACCGCCACATTCTGCCCAGTCCTCTGCTTCTTTCTTCTTACTGGGATGTTGATGCCTTAGACTTCATCTGAAACCCCATGAGACTAACAAAAGGTCTGCTGACATTTCTGTCTCAAGCAGAAGCCCCCTCTCCAGAGAAAGCCTCACAACTTGGCCTCTTTTAGTATATCCAGAATTGGCAAAGGTTTTCAGGGAAAAAGCAGATACAACATATCAGCTCATGCCTCCACATTCTTTTTATTTTTGAGATGGTATCTCACTCTGTCACCTAGGCTGCAGTGCCATGGCACACTCACGGCCACCCCTGTGTCGACCTGCTGGACCCCGGCGATCCTTCCAAGCAGCAGGAACTACAGGTGTGCGCTACCACACCTGGCTAATTTTTTTTAAATTTATTGTAGAGACAAAGTCTCGCCAAGTTGCCTGGGCTGGTCTAGAACCTGCAGGCTCAGATTCTGCATTCTTATCTGTCAGGAATCTTGATTCCTCTAGTCCTTTTTCCTTCAGCATGTTTCTAATACTTTCGATAAATATTCTTGTGTCTTTACTCCAAAATTATAATTATTCTCAACCAAAGCATGCAGCTGTCACAAGCTATTCCATCCTACCCAGAAATAGAAGCCTGGCCTGTTTTACAATTGAGATGCTTATCTTTTCAAACAATTTGAGAAAATAGTCTTCACTGAACCATTATTTATCAGAGGAGAAGTAATGTAACAACAGCCAAAATGTATAAAATAGAAAGTTGGTTATATAAAAGATTGAACTAATTTTAGAATAAGAAAATGTGAAAAATAGAATGGGAAAGTATAGGAATATAATTTTAAGTAAATGATAAAATAGGCATTTGTACACCTTATTTCATTTTCAGAAAAACATTTAGAAGGAGGAAATTAAGTCAAATTGTTTCATTTGGGGTAGGGTGATGGGGTTCTGATATTTTTCATAGTTTTCTGAGTTTTCTAATTTATTTTAAAGACAATTTGGTAATTCTATAATAAGAAAAAATAAATGCTCAACAAAATATTTACACAAACATATGCCAACATTAAATGTTTAATTATTGGAAAATTTCATTTAAAAGTTCCTATCCCTGATAATCCTAGAAAGATGAAACTTATATGTATTTTTAAAAAATAAAATAAGTGGATTCACAGAAAACTCAGCGTAATGAGGTAAAAAAGAGATGTGTTGCTCAAAAAGAAAATAAATGAACAGGAGTAACTATATTTATATCACGTCAAAACGACTTAAATAAATAACAATAAAAAAGACAAAGAAGACCATTATATAATGAAAAAGGATTCTATTTAAAAAGATGTAACTACCCTAAATATGTATGCATCTAACACTGGCACACCCAGATTCATAAAACAAAAAGCAAATACTACTAGATCCAAGAAAAAAGAAAGAAAGCAATACACTAAAGTGGGAGATTACAATATTGCACTGACAGCACTAGACACATCATGGAGGCAGAAAGTAAATAAAGAAACTCTGAACTTGAACTCTAGACCAAATGAACTTAATAGCTATCTGAAGAACGTTCTGCCCAAACAACTACAGAATATACATTTTTTAAAATCATTCACATATGAAACATTCCCCAAAATAGATAATATGCTTGGCCATAAAGGAGGTCTCATTATATTCAAAAAATCAAACTCATATCAAGTATCTTCTTGGATTATGGGGGAATATAATTATAAAACAATATCAAGATGTACTCCCAAAACAACACCAATGCATGGAAGCTAAACAACTTGCTCCTGAATGATCTTTGGGTAAAGAGTGAAATTAAGGCAAAAATAAAAAATATTTTTGAAACAAATGAAAACAGAAACAGTAAAAGCAGTGCTAAGAGAAAACTTTGTAGCATTGTATGTCTATATTAAAAAGATAAAGATTTCAAATTAACAGCCAAATGTTACACTTCAAGGAACTAGAAAAATAAGAACAAACCAAACCCAAAGCTACTAGAAGAAATAACAAAGATCAGAGCAGAAGTACATTAAATTGAGACAAAAAGATGATATAAATGCTCAACAGAACAAAAAGTTGGTTTTTTGAAAGGATAACAAAAATTAATAGACCATTAACTAGATTAACCATGATAAAAAGAAGATTCAAATAGACACAACCAGAAATGATAAAGGTAATGTTAAACTGATTCCGCAGAAATATAAATGATAACCAGACTACTCTGAACACCTCTGTGCATACAAACTAAAAATGCTAGAGAAAAATGGATAAATTCCTGGAAACATATAACCTCCTAAGGATAAGCCAAGAAAAAATAGAAATTCTGAACAGACCAATAACGAGTGATGAATCAATCATTAGCGAGTAATGAATCAGCAACTTTAAAAACTCCCAACAACAGCAAAAAAGTTCAGGACCAGAGAATTCATAGCTGAATTTTATCAGATGTACAAGAACGAGCTGGTACAAATCATACTGAAAGCATTTCAAAAAATCTTACTGAAAGCAGTCCTCCCTAACTTATTCTACAAAACCAGTATCACCTTGATGCCAAAATCAGACAAAAACACAAGAAAGAAAGAAAACAACAGGCCAATATCCCTAATAAACATAAATACTCAAATCTTCAACAAAATACCAGCAATCAGAATTCAAGATAACATCAAAAAGATAATACATTATATATCAAATGAGTTTTATTCCAGGGATGCAGGGATAGCTTAACATATATAAACCATAGATGTGATATACCACATGAACAGAAAAACAAAAACTATACAATCATCTCAATATATGCAGAAAAAGCATTTGATAAAATTCAGTATGTCTTCGTGATAATGACCCTAAACATACCTTAAAATAATAAACGCCATTTATGTCAAACCCACAATTCGCATCATACTGGGTGGGGAAAAGTTGAAAGCATTCCCCCTAAGAACTGAAATAAGATGAAAATACACATTTTCACCATTGCTATTCAACATGGTACTGGATGTCCTAGCCAGAGCACTCAGGCAAAATAAAAAAATAAAAGGCATTCAGGTTGAAAAAGAGGAAGTTAAATTATCTCTGTTCCCTGATGATATGATCTCTTACCTACAAAATCCTAAAGACTCCCCTAAAAGACTCTTAGACTTAATGAATGATTTCAGTAGTTTTAAAAGACAAAATAAATTCATAAAAATCAGTGGCATTTCAATACACCAGTAACTTCTAAACTGATATCCAAAGCAAGAGCTCAATCCCATTTACAATCACCACAAAAAATATAAAATATCTAGTGATACATTGAACCAAGGAGGGTAAGAGATCTTTACAAGGAGTACTACAAAACACTGATTTAAAAAAATCATAGATGACAAAAACAAATGAAAAAACATCCCATGCTGATAAATTAAAAGAATCAATGCTGTTACAGATTCAATGCAATTACTATCAATTTATCAATATCATTTTTTCACAGATTTAGCCAAAACAATTCTAACATTCATATTGAAACAAAAAAGAACCTGAATAGCCAAGCAATCCTAAGCAAAAAGAATAAAGCAGGAAGTATTACATTACCTGGGAAAATTGGCTAGATGTATACAGAAGAATGAAACTGGACCCCTATCTCTCACCATATAAAAAACTTAATTCGAGAGGAATCAAAGACTTAAATGTGAGACCTCAAACTATAAAACTCCTAGAAGAAAACCTAGCAAAAAGTCTTCTGAACATTGGCTTAGGCAAATAATTTTTTACTGTTACCTCAAAAGCAAATGCAACAAAAACAAAAATAGACAAATGACAATTAAACTAAAAGCTTTGATATAGCAAAAAAAATAATTGAGAATAAAAAAACAACCTACAGATTGGGAGAAGATATTTGCAGATTGTGCATCTGACAAAGGACTAATATCCAGACTTTACAAACACTCAAACAAACCAGCAAGCAAAAAAGCAAATCTCCCCATTAAAAGTGGGGAAATGACATGAACAGACATCACTCAAATGAAGATATACAAATGGCCAACAACCATATGAAAAAAAATGCTCAACATCACTCATCATTATGGAAATGCAAATTAAAATCACAATGAGACACCACCTTACACCAGCCAGAATGACCATTACTTTTAAAATCAATAAGCAATAGATGTTGGAGCATTTGCAGAGAAAAGGGGACACTTATACACTGTTGGTGGGAATGTAAATTAGTACAACCTCTATGAAAAGTTATATGGAGATTTCTCAAACGACTAAAAATAGATCTACCATTTGGTTCAGCAATCCCACTACTAGGTATCTACCTAAAAGAACAGAGATTATATCAAAAAGACACCTGCACCTGCATGTTCATTGCAGTACAATTCGCAATTGCAAAAATGTGGAATCAAACCAAATGCCCATCAACCAATCTGTGGATAACGAAAATGTATATATACCCTATGGAATGCTGTTCAGGTATCAGAAAGAATGAAATAATGCCTTTTGCAGCAACTTGGATGGAATTGGAGAACATCATCCTAAGTGAACTAACTCAGGAACAGAAAACTAAATACTGTGAGTTCTCATTTATAAGTGGGAGCTAAGCTATGGATATAGAGAATGGTATAATGAACACTGGAGACTCAGAAGGGAGAGAGGGAAGAGGTGGAGGGGCAAAAAATCATTTGTTGGATACAATGTGCACAGATGGGGGTGGTGGGTACTGTTAACGGCCAGACCAAAAACTATTTGTATCCCCCAAAGGTATTAAAATAAAAAAAAATGCATGTGTATCCCCTGAATCTAAAATAATATTAAAAAGACAAATCACATAAGGGTGGAAAGTATTTGCAAGTCTGGTTAAGTGTTTAATAACCAGAATTTGTAAAGAACTACAAGTAAACAACAAAAAAGTCAAACAACCCTATTAAAAAATGAGCAAAAGATTTGAGAAGACAACGAAGATATAAAAATGGACAATATACACATGAAAGGATACTTAACATCATTATTCATTAAAAAAATGCTAGTCAAAACCAAGATGAATAACCACTTCATACTCACTAAAATTTTAAAAATCAGAAAATAAGCATTGGTAAGAATATGGAGAAATTGGGGAACACGTCTATATTACTAGTTAAGGTGCAACATGGTTGAGTCATTGTGTAAACAGTTCTTCCTCAATAAGTTAAACTTAGAAGTTTCATATGACCCAGTAACTACAATCCTAGGTATATCCCCCAAATAATTAAAAACAGGTGTTTGAAGAAAAGCTGCTATACTAATGTTAACAGCAGCAATATTTACAATAGTTAAAAGGTGAAAACAACCTAAGCCTACATGGTCACCATTGGAAGGATGAATAAGCACAATTTAATATGATATATCCATTAAATTGAATATTATTTAGCCATAAAAAAGCAATGAAGTACTGATATTTATACTTCATATATATATATGGACAAAACTGGAAACCAGGCTAAGGGAAAGAATCAGAAACAAAGTATATACATTATATGATTACATTTATATAAGATATCCAGCCTAAGAAGGTCATAAAATTTCTCCTCAGGCTAATGCAAAGACTCAGAACATGGTCAGCTAATTAGTAAATGACTATTTTGGCATGTAACCAATCTCCACAGCATGGGAGAAGTGCTTTTAAAAAATAAATAAATAAAAATATGATTGACACATAACTGTACATATCTATGGTTTACATCAGGATATTTTAATGCATGTATACATCATGTAATAATCAAATCAGGATAAGTGACATTATTCACAACCTTGAACATTTAACATTGCTCTGTGATGAGAACATCTAAAGACTTATTTTCTAGCTATCTTGAAATATACAATGCATTATTGTTAACTCTAGTCATTCTACTATGTAATAGAACACCAGAACTTATTTCTCCTATCTAGCCCTAGCTCCATACCTGTTGACCAATGCTTTCACCTACTTCCCTCATTTTCTAAATGTGCAATTTTCAAAAACAAAAATTCACAAAGTAGACAATAAAACAAGAAAACATAACTCATTCAAAAATGCAAAGGGGCAGAAACCATCTTAAAGAAGCACATGCATAGAACTAACTAGTCAAGTACTTTTTTATTTTTATTTTTTATTTTTTTGAGTTGGACTCTCACTCTGTCACCCAGACTGGAGTGCAGTGGCCACTCCCAGCCACTGCAGCCTCTACCTACTGGGCTCCGGCGATCCTTCCGGCTCAGCCTTTCAAGTAGCTGGAACTACAGGCATGTGCTACCATGACTGGCTAATTTTTGATTTATTGTAGAAATGAGGTCTTGCCAAGTTGCCCAGGTGGGTCTCGAACCCATGGGCTCAGGCAATCCACTCACCTCAGCCTCCCAAAGCGTGGGATTACAGGCTGAGCCACCAAGCCCGGCTAGTCAAGTACTTTAAAACAACTGTCTTAAATATACTCAAGGAGCTATAGGAAAACACAGACAAAAAAACTAAAGGTTTCAGAAAAACAACATAAAAATGAAAATATCAACAAGGAGAAAGAAATTATTAAAAATCAGAAACTGTAGAACTGGATAATATTGGGACTTAACAGCCAACTTGAGCAGGCAGTAGAAAGAATCCATGAGTTTAAAGACAGAATATTTGAAATCATTAATTTCAAGAAGCAAAAAGAAAAGAGACAGGAGAAAGTGGACAGAGACTATGGAAGTTGAAAACAATAGCCAGGCTCGGTGGCTCAGCCTGTAATCCCGCGCCTTTGGGAGGTTGAGGTGAGTGGATTGCCTGAGCCCACGGGTTCAAGAGCCGCCTGGGCAAGCGAGACCTCATCTCTACAATAAATCAAAAAATTAGCGGGCATGGTAGCCTGCGCCTGTAGTTCCAGCTACTTGGAAGGCTAAGGCGGAAGGATCGCTGGAGCCCAGCAGGTTGAGGCTGCGGTGGCTGGGAGCGGCCACTGCACTCCAGTCTGGGCGACAGAGTGAGACTCCAACTCAAAAAAAAAAAAGAAAAAAAGAAAAAAAAGAAAACAATCAAGTGGACCAGTATATACATTATGACAGTTCAAGGAGAAAAGAGAAATAAAGGGGAAAAAGATTGTATGAAGAAATGATGGCAGAGAATTTCCTATATGTGAGGAAGGACATGAATCCTCAAATCCAAGTAGCTCAACAAACTCCAAGTAGAACCACTACCACAACAACAAAGAGACCCACATTGAGACATACTATAATCAAATTGTTGAAAGACAGAGAGAAATTTGAAAGCAAGAAGAGAGATAGTATTCATACATACAAGAGATCCTCAGTGAGAGTGTCAGCAGATTTCTCAGCAGAAACCTTAATGGCTGGAAGGCAGTGTGATAATATATTTATAGTGCTCAAACAAACAAACAAACAAGCACTGTCAACTGAGAACTCTGTATCACTCAAAATAGTCCTTTAACGGTGAGAAAGAAATCAAGACATTCCCAGATAGCAAGCTGAAGGAGTTTATTAAAACTAGGCCTGCCCTCAAAGAAATGTTAAAGGGAGACCTTCACTTTAAAATGAAAGGACGCCGGGCTCTGTGGCTCAGCCTGTAATCCTGCGTTTTGGGGGGCTGAGGTGAGTGAATTGCCTGAGCCTGAGGGTTCAAGAACCACCTGGGCAACTTGGCAAGACCTTATCTCTACAATAAATCAAAAATTAGCCGGGCGTGGTAGCGCGTGCCTGTAGTTCCAGCTACTTGGAAGGCTGAGGTGAAGGATCAGCCTTCACAATGTTTGCACAAATGTTCTCACCAACATCATCATCACAGGTAAGTCTCTGGGCCACCCAGATCCAGTCCTTATCCCCATAGGCAGAGCCTCTAGGTAACCCCATCCTTACCAGGGCCCTTCTATTCTTTATTGGAAGGCTTCTATTCATTCCTGCCCAACCCAGGGCCCTTCTCTTTTCTCCAAGAAGGCCTCCGGCAGTTCCACCCACAAAAAAGTTCTCCTTTCTGTTGGAGCATCTCTGCCTGTACCAGGATCCTTTTCTACAAGCAGTTCACTGTTCATCTCAGAACACACCAGGGCCTTGCATATCACACAAGCCATTTTATACCCAGCCTTGCCAACACCCCAGAGCTACTCTCCCCACAGATCCACGGCAGATGCTTATCCACCCCAGAGCTACTCTCTCCAGAGATCCAGATACATACTGCCAGACACACTTACTTAACACCCATTCTTTCTCATTCTTTTATTGGGAGGCCTCTCATTGGGCCTGTCCATGTTTCTCCTCTTTATAGGCAGTCTACTGGACAACCCTTCCAGAAAGGGTCCTCTTCATCATGCCGGCTGACTTATGGGTAACCATAAGTCTCGTTTCTATTGGCAGGCTTCCAGTTAGCCCCACCCACATCGTGATGTCTCT
>CAUYQG010079359.1:0-11162 GCA_963574415.1 Tarsius wallacei | reverse complement strand
TAGCCAGTGTGCAGGCAAGCTCTGGGTTATTAAGGATCTCATAGTAAAATACAGAAAAGTTAAGAGCCAGCCCAAGGCGGATTGGATGTGTGGGTTGCATCTCTTTCTTGCTTATATCAAATGCCTCTTGGTAAGCTCCTTGGGAATTATCTATCGTTTCTGTGAAGGGAAAAAAAAAAGCATGAAACTGAAAATATTCATCCAGTATACAGCACATTAATGTTAACATATGATGCTAGCTCCTGGAGAACCAAGATATTTTTCTCTTTTTTCTGAGTCAGAGTCTCACTTTGTCACCCAGGACAGAGTGCAGTGGCACGATCACGGCTCACTATAGCCCTGACCTCACCTCGGGTGATACTTTTGCCTCAGTCTCCTAAGTAAATGGGACTACAGGCACACACCACCACACCCGCCTAATTTTTTTTTGACTTTTTGTAAAAGTCTCGCTATGTTAGGCTGGTCTCGAACTCCTGGTCTCAGGTGATCCTCCCCTAAAGTGCTGGGATTACAGATGTGAGTCACCATGCCCAGGGCCAAGATTTTTCTCTGTAGCCTTCTTTTTTTTTTTTGAGTCGGAGTCTCACTCTGTCACCCAGACTGGAGTGCAGCGGCCGCTCCCGGCCACCGCAGCCTCGACCCGCTGGGCTCCAGCGATCCTTCCGCCTCAGCCTTCCAAGTAGCTGGAACTACAGGCGCGCGCTACCTCGCCCGGCTAATTTTTTGATTTATTGTAGAGATGAAGTCTCACTTGCCCAGGCGGGTCTCGAACCCGCGGGCTCAGGCAATCCACTCACCTCAGCCTCCCAAAGGTGCGGGATTACAGGCTGAGCCACCAAGCCCAGCTCTGTAGCCTTCTTTAAAATCATAGTAGCAAGTCAAAAACATTCTTGTACTGAATATTTTAAGAACTGGTTTATAATGCTGTTTGCTTGTAATCAACTTCATTTTTTTTTTTTGAGTTGGAGTCTCACTCTGTCATTCAGGCTGGAGTGCAGTGGCATGCTCACAGCCACCCCAGCGTTGACCTGTTGGGCTCCGGCAATCCCTCCGCCTCAGCCTTCCAAGTAGCCGCAACTATAGGCATGCGCTACCACGCCGGCTAATTTTTGATTTATTGTAGAGACAAGGTCTAGCCAAGGTGCCTGGGCTGGTCTCAAACCCGCAGGCTCAGGCAATCCACTTGCCTCAGTCTCCCAATGTGCTGGGGATTACAGGCTGAGCCACTGAGTCCGGCCTAAAACTACTTTCTTCTTTCACATCTTTACCACCCTAAACACATCTGATCATGTCTATTGCTTGGAAATGTAGCAATTAAAAATAATGTGACTGAAACACCCCATCCCTAAATAATGAAACACTTTACAAAAATGAAAATTTTGAAAAGATCACTACCACCAAAACCTTTTTTTCAGACTTATTTGTAAAAACAGTACTGATCCTTAGTATCAAGATGTAAGGCAACGTGTCAATATTATAGGACAAAATCTACTCTGACCAGTGTTTGATTACTGGCCTAACAAAAATGTTACTCTCCCTCCAAAAAATGTTCAGCAAGTATAACCAACACTAATTTGATTATATCTGTTTTGAAAAGGGCAGTTTTCTATATAAGGCCACTGATGTACCACAACTTTAGAAATACTGACCTAAGAGAATTAAGCTATCCCTTTATGACCTGAATGTGTGCTTTTTTCTTTCTCTGAAATGGCATATTCTTGATCCAATTCTGACTAGCATAGTCCTCATGTAATAGGAAGCTCTTGCAGCCTGGCACATTAGGAAGCACTAAACAGTAGAAACAGTGTCTCAGCTCTTAGGCTGTAAAGGTAGCCTATCCACAAATCCCAGACTATCAGAAATGCATATGGGACTATGTGTGGAACCTCAAAGTGCCAATGAGCCCAACAGGGTTAAGTCAGATTAAAGCCAAGGCTATGTCCCAATCTCCCAAAGAATTCCCTTTGACTTGCTGACATTTAGATGTATTCAGTCCAGTACCAATATTTCCAAATCCAGTTTTGCTTATCTTCATGGCAAAAGAAATTATATATTAGTAACAGAATAAGTTTATTATACAGATTTTGTTA
The DNA here is from genome assembly GCA_963574415.1 of Tarsius wallacei. NCBI lineage: Eukaryota > Metazoa > Chordata > Mammalia > Primates > Tarsiidae > Tarsius > Tarsius wallacei. Next base: position 9,072 of record CAUYQG010079359.1, on the reverse strand, counting down.
CAAGGGACAACGGTCTCTCAAGGTATAACTTCTCTTTATATCTTCAATTACACTGATATTTAGGATGGTAAAACTGTCACATTTTCAGTTAGAAAGTGATAGTAACTATTCGTGGGGGTAAACCTTTTTTGGATGGGGCAAAATAAGAACTAAACAATAAACTTTTTAGAAAAAAGAGAAGGAATTAAGTGATATGTCTAACCAGAACTCAATAAATTTGGCAGCAAGCACAATACAAAATTTAATAGGATCTATATTATACTCAGCTACCAATACCCCAGGAGACTGAGTTCACTGCAAATAAATTTACTTTCCCTTTTCTACAAACAAGTTAGGCAAGTGGATGACTTCTTCCCATTTCTGCATTTCCTATAATAGACTAAGAAAAATATAGGTGTTTAGTACTCAAATCTACTTTTATAATTACTCCTTTATTAATCAACAATTCCTGTGTATTCAGTCTTCTAGAGTAAAACCAAACCATGTAAATAATTCCAACTTACTGTGAAGTAGAAACAAATTACATACCAGCAATAACATACTCATCTCACCTTTCTATTCAGAAATTTGATTACCTATACTTAGCAGTCAGTTTTGACCCTTTAAACTAGGTAGTAATAGGCCGGGAGCGGTGGCTCACACCTATAATCCCAGCACTTTGGCAGGCCAAGGTGAGACGATTGCTTGAGGCCACGGTTTGAGAACAGCCTGGGCAACTTGGCGAGGTCTCACTTCTACAATAAATCCAAAAACTGGCCAGGTATGGTATAATTCCAGCTACTTGAAAGGCTGAGGCAGAAGGATCACCTGAGCCCAGCAGGTCGAGGCTGTGGTGGCTGTGAGCATACCTCTGTACTCCAGCCTGGGCGACAAATGAAAAGTAAACAAAATAAAATAGGCAGTAATAAATTAATATGACAAACAAAAAACAGAACAGCCTGTCTCTATGTTCTACATGTAATTTCCATTTATATTACGTTTTAAGGCCTAGTGACACCAGAGGCCATGTGAAATACAGAATCATTCATGAAGTATATGCTAAAAACTCTAGAGCTAAGAACACGGTGAACCAAAATTCTAAAGCATAAAAGATTAAGTCGTTTTTAATTGACTAATTTATTTAGTCAGGGTCTCTCTCTGTGTTCACCGCAGACTCAAACTCCTGGACTCAAGCAATCCTCCCGCCTTAGCCTCCCAAGTAGCTGGGACTACAGATGTGTGCCACAATACCTGGCTAATATTTTTATTTTTTTTGTAGACATGAGGTCTTACTATGTTGCCTAGGCTGGTCTTGAACTCCTGGGCTCAATCAATCTCCCACCTCGGCCTCCCAAAGTGCTGGAATTATAGGCATGTATCACCATACCCAGCCAAAGCCTGTTTTTAATAATATATCTGATTATAATTAGAGTTCACATACACGTTTGTTTTTTAAAGGGCATATAATGTTAATTCATGATTGTATTTTCATTTTTGAGAGCATAAGATAATATTCATTTCCTTGATACAGATTCCTTAATTAAGGAAGTTACAAACTTAATTAAGTTACAAAGAGCCTGAAGACCACCTGTGCTGTCACAGGGTCTCATTTATCTCCATTTTCAACAATATTTAGCATTACCCATATAACAAATATACTTACGTTTTCGGTCATCACCACATGCAACTTCAGCAAGGTACCGGAAGTAATCTCCCTTCATTTTCAGATAGAAGACCTTACTCTCTGGATTAGTTGCATTGGCTATTAAATACTTATCCAACAATTCCTGAAAGAAATAAGAGAAAACATTAGGTACTAATTAAAGCTATTTAATTACAGACAAGAACTTACCATCAATTTCTGTCTATCATGCATTTCAATCATTACCTACTACAGTAATACTATATTCATATCAGCCTGAATTTGAAGAAGTCAGGTTGTTGCCACTAGTTGCGCTGGCAGGCTTTAAATGATGTAGCCCATAATTTCTAAAGGTAAGGCTAGGCACACTGATGCCAATGGGTTCCAGAAGTGGAAAAAAAAGGTAAGGCGAGATTATAACAAACACTGTAATTTGAAATAGCCTGTCTGTTCACTCATTCATTCATTCAACATATACTGACACCTGCGAATCACCAGGTTATTTATAATGGATATAGAAAAGACTTAAGTCCCTGCTCTCAAGAAGCTCACAATCTGTAAGTACACCATCAACAGAACACCAAACATTAAGAGATATATGGGTAAGGTGCTACTGAAGCACAGAGGGAGGCACTGGCTCTGCTGGAAATGGCCTCGGGTTAGGCTTCCAGAGGAAGGAATATCTGTGGTGTCAAGGAGGAAAAGTAGAAATATACCAGGCAGAAAACAGGGTTGTGAAATTATTTTAGGGAGAGGAAACAAAATGTGTAAGACATCAAGTATGAGGGAGAACAGTATAACCACAGAATAAATGACTCCTGGCCTAGAGTAGTGTTACTCTGCAGCCAAGTACCCATCGAAAACAAGGTAAGTACAGAAAATGAGAGTAAGAGGTTTATTAACTTATACAGCAATGACAGGGCAGTTGTATGTCTTCTAAATCTACTTATTTTTAAAAACTGGGTGAATATTTAAGCATGTCTTTTATCTCTGATATTTTAAAGAAATTTTCACTTCTAGAGGTACAAAAGTATGCCTGGGAATATAAAAAGTCACAGAAGACACTATGACAGACAGCTTCAGAGAAGATCATCTTTGCATTTTGGAAAAACAGTCACAGATAGTACCAGTTAACATTATATAAAAACACAAAACTATGATACAAAATTAGGTAGCTTGGAAAATAACTGAAGATGGCCTCAAAAATCACAATTACTGCATTTTAAAGTTATTTTAAAGAAAATAAACTAGAAAAACATTTAAATCCCCAAATTAAAATTTGTTTAATGTTTGTATTTTAACAGGCCTGAGGCCAGGGAAAGTTTAAAAAAAAAATAAACACAAAAATTAATATAAAATTACGTAAGTCCCAGAAATTTATACATTATAAAACTGGCAAGTATCAAAATTGTGGCTTAAATTGGAGAGTTGCCAAGTCAGTAGTGTCAAAAGAGGTCATTAAGGCCATACTCGAACTAAAGGCAACTGGAAAAACAAGTGCTGCTCTAGCAATGCCATACTTTTTTTTTTTTTTGAGTCAGAGTCTCACTGTCACCCAAGCTAGAGTGCAATGGCACACTCACAGCCACCCAGCCTCAATCTGCTGGGCTCAGGCGATCCTTTTGTCTCAGCCTTCCAAGTAGCTGGAACCAAAGGCGCATGCCACCATGCCCAGCTAATTTTTTTTATTTATTGTAGAGATGAGGTCTCACCATGTTGCCCAGGTTATTCTCAAACCTGTGGGCTCAGGCAATCCTCTAGCTTCTGCCCCTCAAAGTGTTGGGGTTACAGGCGTTAGCCACAGCACCTGGCTACCATCACACTCTTAATTCGAAAAATCATTGATCAGATTTAATAATTTCTTCTGCTCAACATCACCAATATGATTTTAATAGTTATTTAATAAAACAAACCTGAAAACTCTTCCCCAGAATCTTAAAAAATTATACTATTTTAACTTTGTCCTCTACTACCTACACATCCATATAGCAAGGTTGACTTTCAATTTAAAAACTATTCTCATGAGCTGAATTGGGAGATGGCAATAGTGAGAGAGCCACAAAAAAGTCCTAGCTCTCCAGCTGACTCAGTCATTGCTGTCCTTAAACAAGTGGATTCTGCGTAGCATCAAAGAAGGCAAACACAGTATCTATACTGAGGAAAACACCACCTCTGCCTGTACTCATACCCAGGAGCTCTAACATGAAACCAAGTGCTTCTCACTTTTCTTGTTCCCGCAAGTGAGTCAGTCAGTTACAGTGAAATCCCAGAGGATCTCCAAAAGGGTGCCAGTTCCAGCGAAGACTTTTTTACAGTCACAAAAAAGCTACTCAGTATTTTTTAAGACTTAGTACTCTGTAACTGAATGTGGTCTGGCTAGAATGAGGGTTTGGGGTAAGGAGTAGAGAAAAGAGAAATTCCAATTCTAGCACTAGTCCCCCCCAAGTCACTCGTGCCAGGTGTGGGGATGCTCACAAGAACTTGTTGACAAGACCTGTATTACACTTATGAGCACACTTGCTTTGCAAAAATCAGAAAACTGCTCAACAGCTACTGCATTAGTTACAACACTGTCACTTATGAGCTACCTCTAACTTTTCTAAAATTATTAACTTTGACTACTAGTTTGCATATAGCCATTACGTACGATTTACAGTGTTGGGCTTTTATAAAGTGACTTGGGCATTACTTCCATCCTGGAGTTTCAGCCAGGTATCATGATTCTTTGTCAGATGCCACTAGCTCTCTGTGAAGGAAACAACAGGTACAGAATAACTCTGTCTTTTCATATACAATCAGTAGTAAAGATGAATATTTTAGCCCAATTAAAAGATATAATGGATTATGCTTTATGTCTTAACAGAAGGATCATGGCTATATCTAGTATTATCAATACCAGATATTAATAACAGATAGAATACAGGCTATAAATACTTAAGATATTAGCCTACTTGCACAATTTGTGAGAATTTAAAAATTATTGGCTGGGTGTGGCGGCTCATGCCTGCAATCCCAGCACTTTGGGAGGCTGAGGTAGGAGAATCAGTTGAGCCCAGGAATTCAAGTCCAGCCTTGACAACACAGTGAGAACTAATCTCTACAAAAAATAAAAAATACAAATTAATAAAAAATTAATAAATAAAAATTATTAAAATGCAACACATCAGAGATAGAAAAAGGAAAATGCAAACTAATATGAAGCTCCCTGAAAATCTTTCCAAATACAGGCAGGTACTGGTAAGTCGGGAGGGAGTAAGGGAATTAGTTTTAACATTTTTATAGTTATGAACTTCTTCTGTGTATTATTCTTATCAAGTAAGCAAGAATTTCCCCCTTATAAAGTCTTCAACCAGCAAATTTTATGATTTTGAGAGGTTTGGAGTGCTAAGACTATCCTGCCAGCACTGACAGTGTTACTTGACTGAGGGGAAAAATGCAAATGGGGAAGTGTGTTCCTTTTTGAGAACTTGAGAACTATAAAGAGGTTAGCGTCCTACCTACAATAATAAATAGTTTAGGACACCCTAGTCCAAAGAAACAAGAAAGTAAGCTATTATAGAGGTTACTTTTGGAGATGCTAAAGGATCTCACAATAAGTTTAATCTCAGAAAAATATGATGGGAATAATAAAGACTATACCACAAAGAACTATGTAAGAAATGCAATTGTCAAAAATATCAATGCAAATTTAGGATTGTAACTATTCCTACCTCCCATTCCCATGTCTTAGAAAAAAGGTTATAAAGAATAGCAAAACCCAAAACTATTTTTAAAAGTTAACTATTTTAGCATATAACAATCCTATTATCAACTCAACAGCTTTTCCAAAATAACTCATTTGGTTTTAGTGATAATATTCTATAGCATTAAACAAACTAGTACCTTTTTAATAATAAGTTCATTTATAAGTGATTTCTGTTTTACAGACAAAATAAGCTATTCTTGTATTTTATTTTATAGTTTATTTTATTTTATTTTATTTTTTTTGAGTTGGGAGTTTCACTTAGTCACCCAGGCTAGAGTGCAGTTGCACACTCAAGGCTACCCGTCAACCCTCTGGGCTCCAACAATCCTTCTGCCTCAGCCTTCCAAGTAGTCAGAACTATGGCATGCGCTACTATGCCTGGCTAATTTTTGGATTTATTGTAGAGATGAACTCCACCAAGTTGCCCAGGCTGTTCTCAAAACCAAGGGCTCAGGCAATCCTCTCACCTCGACCTACCAAGGGCTGGGATTACAGGTTTGTGCCACCACACCCGGTCTTATAGTTTATTCTTTATACACAAAATTATTTTAAAAAGAGTAGGTAACAGATGAACAGTCTTAAAATACAATCAAAATAACAAAATACAAAGAAAAGTTCTAAGAATTTAATTTCCTGTTTGCTGAAGTTCATTAATAAATACTATTAGCATGTTTAATCTCTAACTTTAGGAAACATATATGGGCCACTACCTATATAGTATCAGTTTAATCAGCACATAAACATACTCTAAAATAGAGCATATCTAAGAGAGATAAGATAAGTTAGAGATTTAATTAGTAAGTCAAACAAAAAGGAACAGAATATGTTATTTCAGAACATGAGCTTTAGAAGTTAGATGATCATTTGTGAAATTTTTATACTGATATTAGCTCCATAATTTTGTGGGAAATCACAGTTTCCCAAGTACCTGTTTCTGTAATTGTGTAATTAGAGTATTATGATCTAAAGGCATTCTAGTCTCAGAAACTATCACTCTATGACTACACCCACTAGGGTTAAAACACATAAAGGATTTGTTGCCTTAATCAAAGAGGCAGTGAGTCACTTAAGACTTGATCCAAGTTGATCATATAACATCAATTCATCTATGTAAAAATTTCTACCATTAATAGCATGAATGCATTAAACAGTTAAGTGTCCTTGCAGTATTTAAATATGTTACTGATTTAAAACTGTTAGACTTAGAATCCAAGAATGATAAATCTCTACCCCATTCTGGTGCCCATTTAAGTTCTTTTAAAAAAAAAAATGAACTACAGAATAAATCAAGAAGTTTCAGAGAGAAGTAAACCTTATAACCAGTGTGGCTGATCCTATGAGCTGTGATTTAGCTGACACCACATGGCAGTCCCGACTCATGTTGCAACACCTAATCAGATCCTTATTTCCTTGTATCCCCAAGGTTAAAACATTTCATTTAATCCTATGACAAATTCCAAAACTCTGCAAAAGGGCCAGCCTTATCTTATTTTGCTTTGCTTTATTGCACTTTGTAGACACTGTGTTTTTTTCCTTACCAATGGAAGGTTTGGGACAACACGGCATTGAGCAAGTCTATCAACGCCATTTTTCCATCAGCATGTGCTCACTTTGCATCTCTCTAGTATATTTTGCCTTTCAGGATCACCAATCATAAGCAACCTTCAAATACAGACTTATAGTCTGTTCAAATATCATGAATGGCCTGACAAGTTATAAGCAAAACAAAGTACAATTTTCTATTGATTTTTCACACAGTAGTTATATTACTAGTTAATTTTGCATATTATTAAAACCATAAGATAAAACTTTGTGTTTAAATGTAAAACCAAATTAGGCTCTGGTCTCAGATAACTAAATTTTACCTAAATGAAGGAGCAGACAGACAATTCTTTACACAGGCCTGTACTCCTATGCACTAAAGGATGAGAAGCACCACTGACCCCTGTCCGCTCAATATCAGCGCTGCCCTCCGCACCTGGGCAGAGGGACTGGGTCAAAGGTACATACAAAAGTGTTATGAGAGCTCAAAATAGAAAGTGTAAGGGAAGAAAGCATTCCAAAGCAAAGAGACAAGCATATGAAAGTTACAACTGCACAAAGATATAGAAAGTCACCGGAGGTGGGGTAATCTTTATAAAAGACAAACTCTCCAATCACAAAAGAGAACAAAAGGCACCAAAATTCACAATATTCACTATGAATTATTATATTTGAATAACTCAGTGGAATGAGTACTGGGCCAGTAATTGGGTTCTAGATCAAGTTCCTCAGTTTAATCTCCTATTCTACAAAATGCACTTGACCTTTGAACAACGGGTTTGAGTTGCATGAGTCCAGTTTTCCGCTGCTTTTTTTTCAATAAATACAATCAGCTCTCTATGTCGGTAGGTTCTGAATCCATAACCAAACAAATGGAAAATACAGTAGTAGTGAGATGCAAAACCCACATACATGAAGAGCCGACTTTTGGTACCTGCCACAGGGCTGAACCAAGGAACTGGAGTATGTAAGGATTTTGGTGTTTGCAGGGCTCCTGAAACCAATCCTCCGTGGGTCAACAACTATGATTAAAATATTCTCCACTTTTAAGGATCTATACTAATTCTCAGGTTACTAAATCAGAAGGACAACCTGTTAAACAGATGACTTTCTAGATATGTTTTCTCAGCATTTTTCATTCACAAAATTTAGCACAGTACCAATCACACAACAGGACTCAACATTTGTCAAATGAGCATCACCCATGGCATGGCAACATGCTGAAATGAATGTAACCAAAACGGAATTTCACACATAGCCCTACTTTGAAATGGTACAGTGGTTTTCTTCATTTGTTTTAACTCTTTATTTTTATCAAAGTCATAATGTACAATCATTAACTATCATTCAAAACTTTCTAGGGAAAAATCAGTTCCCCATTCTGTTCCCTGTTTCTAAGTTCCTTCAAGGAAATTTTTTAAAAATCTTGACCTCATACTGATATGTCCAAATCAAATCTAACACAAGATTCTTCCTCTCTTATCTGTATCTTCTTTTTACACACAATGAGACTCTGGTTCCCATTAATCTAATACATGCACTTTATATAAAATTCAAAAGCAAAACATACAGTTCCTCTCCCTTTCCTGAGTCTTTAGACATCCAGTTCTGCCCCCTCCTCAAAGCAACCATCATTAGTTTCTTGCACATTCTTCCAGAGATTCAAAACATTTAAAATCCATACGTGTTTCCCTTTCCCTCATGTTAGCATACTATACACACATATTGTTCTACACCTTGGTTTTCTCATATAATCCCCCAGAGATCATTCCATATCCCTATATTTATAACTGCCTCATTCTATGTATAACACTGTACAATATTCCACTGTATGGGTATCCCAATTATTTAGTCTACTCTGATGAACATTTAAGTTCAATCTTACTGTTTCCAAAAATGCAACAAATGTACACTTGATCCTTACCATAAATTGTTAAACTGTCCTCCCCAGAGGTAATTTTATAACACAGTATTCCCACTAGCAATGTGTATTTCTACCTCAACTTCTTTCTAAACCCCAGTGTATTATTATTATTATTTTTTTTTTTTTTTGAGTTGGAGTCTCACTCTGTCGCCCAGACTGGAGTGCAGTGGCCGCTCCCGGCCACCGCAGCCTCGACCTGCTGGGCTCCGGCGATCCTTCCGCCTCAGCCTTCCAAGTAGC
>CAUYQG010079355.1:0-15571 GCA_963574415.1 Tarsius wallacei | reverse complement strand
AAGGCTGAAGTGGAAGGACCACCTGAGCCCAGCAGGTCAAGGCTGCAGAGGCTGTGAGCGTGTCACTACACTACAGCTTGGGCGACAGAGTGAGACTCCAACTCAAAAAAAAAAAAAAAAAGGCAATTAGAAGCTCAACAGAAGAGCAAAAAATAAAAATAAGGGAAAAAGAATTTAAAAAATAATTGCAAGCAAAAAAAAAAAGAAAAAAAGAATTACTGAGTTTTTCCATGAAGTTACATTTGTTTTTCATTTATTTACTTATTTAGTGATATCTGCCTACCTTTAATGCTAAAAAGTCCTTTCTTTTATGATATGATGGTTATATTAGATAGTAAGTAGATTGGTTTTAGATTTTTAACAAAGCTGGCAAGTGTCAGGCTTTTGAAAAGTTACTGCAATATCTGGGAACCGCTGCTCTCTAGTAGTATGGACATCTGCCATGCAGGTAGACTATTCATTCCCAAGGTTAAAAGCCTGTGAAGGTGGATGCCTACCTACCATACATCTTGTGGAGGCCAACTGGCTGGGGAGGTGAGCCATCTCTTTGCAGTCTGACGTAGGCAGAGAGAGAAAGAAGGTGATTTCCTGGCTACAATATAAGCTAGTTGGTCCTTTCATTTGTGACAAAGACATGGAAGAAACAGATGCTAAATTAAGAGCAGGAGGGAATAAAAGTAAATAAGTAAGCTCAGACTCTGCTAATTAAGAACAGAAAACCTCTCTAGAAAGAAACGATAACTGAAGGCCCAGGTCCTGAAGTGTCAGTTTTACTCTAAGAGTAGCAATAATAGTAACAGCAACAATCTTTTAAGGACATCTTCATTTTCACAGATATATTAAGAAAGACCTTTGTCAAATATAAAGTTCTTTCCAAAAAGAGTACTGTAAATTCAATAGGATGTTGGAAACTAATCTCAAATTTATGACTACAGAGATTAAAAGGTACTTGTGGGGTGGAGGTAGAGATGGAAAACAAAGGAGAATGAAAGGATTTAAAGTCCTATATGAGAAATAAAAGTCAATAGAGATTGGATGGGTCTAGTTTAATCTAAAGGTAACAACTGATGTTAATGATACTAGTGAGTGCTTCCTTTGTTAAAGCCTGTCTAGCTCTCTATTTTAACTAGCAATGAATAATTGAGAATGGAGTGTCAAAGTGTCAAAGTATAATGTTCAAAAAAGAAAAAAATGACATTTTTTTCCCTTTTTTTAAGAGACGAGGATTTGCTCTGTCACCCAGGCTAGAATGCAGAGGCATGACCATAGTTCACTGTAATTTCGAACTCCTGGACTCAAGTCATCTTCCTGCCTCGGCCTCCCAAGTAGCTGGGACTACAGGCACGCATCACCTTGTCTGACTATGAATACACTTTTTTTTTTTTGAGTGGGAGTCTCACTCTGTCGCCCAAGCTGTAGTGTAGTGACACGCTCACAGCCTCTGCAGCCTTGACCTGCTGGGCTCAGGTGGTCCTTCCACTTCAGCCTTCTAAGCAGCTGGAATAACAGGTGCGTGCCACCATGCTCAGCTAATTTTTTGATTTATTGTAGACTCGCCAAGTTGCCCAGGCTGGTCTCAAGCCCCTGAGCTCAGGCAATCCTCTCACCTCTGCCTCCCAAAGTGCTGGGATTATAGGCATGAGCCACTGCTCCCGGGCTGAATAAACATTTTTTCTAAGATTTACTTAATTCACTGAGGAACCCCACAGGGTTGTAAAGCAGATTTAAAGAAGGACAGAAGAAACTGGTAAATATGTAAAAAGTTAGTAGAAAAAAGAATGCTGGAATAAAATTGCAAAGTTAGTTACAAAATGATTACAATCTTACCAGGACAAATAAAATACATTTGGGGTTCTCTTTCCTGATAGGCAAAGGTAGTTTATATCTCTACCAAAAATCATTGATAATTTACCAATCTTCTGCAAATTAGCATCCAAATTTACAGAGTCTAGATCTAATTAATGGCAAATAGTTAAACAAAGTCTCCTGAAGCATCAGGTGACTCTTAGAGGCACTAATAACACTTTTGAAAGGGCACCCAGTAGTGTTTTTACTTTTTTCCAAATTTTTGATATCTCTTCTTAAGAGTTTTCAAGTCCCTTGACTCCAAAACATTAAGGTAGCAGATCTCAACAAGAGAGAGAATAATAAGGATTGTGGGAGCTAAAAAGTGTAAACAAAAAAAATCAAAAAATCCTTCACTATCATATAGTTGGAATAGCAAAAAGGAGAAACAAACCAAAAGCTAATGTGAAACATGAGAAGTTGATCAAGTGATTAAACCAAAAAGGAGACCCTATCTCATCACAACCACACACATTCTTAGTTACTCACATACCTTTTAAAGATGTTTCTGTACTGGCTGAAATGTGTGGGTTTGAAGTATACTCCAAAGTAATATAACCATGAATGTTGTAGCAAATAAAATTCAGTCAATAATGAACTATATTAACAATTATGGTCATATAGCAGATTAGCATAACAGACGCAGCTTTAATTCGACTTAAAACTAGCCTATAGAAAGAAAGCCACTTGGAGTTTCTGACTGTTGGAAACACAGACTAGCAAAACTTGCTATGTCAGATTTTAAATTCACATAATTCTATTTGCACAACTATTATGACTGTCTTTTTATTCTTCTTTAAAAGTGTAAATTACGCCGGGCTCGGTGGCTCAGCCTGTAATCCCGCGCCTTGGGAGGCTGAGGTGAGTGGATTCCCTGAGCCTGCGGGTTCGAGACCCGCCTGGGCAAGCGAGACCTCATCTCTACAATAAATCAAAAAAATTAGCCGGGCGTAGTAGCGCGCACCTGTAATTCCGGCTACTCGGAAGGCTGAGGCGGAAGGATCGCTGGAGCCCAGCAGGTCGAGGCTGCAGTGGCCGGGAGCGGCCACTGCACTCCAGTCTGGGCGATCGAGTGGAACTCCAACTCAAAAAAAACCCAAAAAAAAACCAACAAAAAACAAAAGTGTAAATTACTTCTGCAAAAAATCAAGCACTAAATTAAATCTTAAAATTGGCAAAGTTGAAGTCAAATCATCCAAAGGAAAGGAAGACAGCCTTGAGCAGCAGGGTGCAGAGTAGAGACACTATTATCTGCATCTGCATAGAAATAAGTCTGACTGTGCTTACAACTTCATCATTTGAAACATTAGGGAAAAACTCATGAAACAGCTCACTTCCCCACAGATAGCCGGTATGTTAGATAGCCAATAGCACAAAGCCAAATGTATTTGTTTTTATGTACCAAATTTATATTAATAAAACATATATATTTTTAAAACATGAGTACATATATATTTTAAAAATCAGTCAATCATTTGAAAGTGGAAACTCAAGTTTCCAAATTTTTTTTTATCAATCCCATATTCTAGACTGTTCCTTAGTCCTTTTCTCAAAAATCCAATATTTTATTTGTATTGTACCAATTTCCTGAACATCTAAAGGGTAACAAGCATGCTCTATGCTGAAGAACTTTTTGTTCTTTGAGCACTGCCCGGAAGAGGGTGCTCACAGAACAATCAGCCTCGCTCTAACCACAAAGCCAGAACACATCCTCCAGACCAAAGGTTTCAGTGTGATAACCACAAATTTGGCAAGTACTGCTATGATTATAGTGTGTTAAAATTGCAGAAGAAATGAAAAGTTCCCTATATTAAAAGCAGCTCAGGGATACATTAAAAAAAATGGTGAAGACTTTTTTTTTCTTTTTTTGAGTTGGGCTCTCACTCTGTCACTCAGGCTGAAATGCGATGGTGTGATCACTGCTTACTGCTGCAGGCTTGACCTCCTGAGCTCATGCAATCCTTCTGCCTCAGCCTCCCAAAGTGCTGGGATTACAGGCATGAGCCACTGCACCCAGCTAATAATTAGTATCTAAAAAAATAAGTAGTATAAATAAAAGAACCTGTCTAAAAATTGATATGCTATTCAGGAATTTATCAGCTGTATCTAGAAAATGAAACTTGTTATGTTATAGAATACTTAAACATGTCACTACACAGAATTCATCACATTACAATTTACACTTGCACCTTTCCCTGATAATACAGATCTTTGGAGGAAAAAAATCCATCAAAGAACAGGCAGTGCATCTTTCCCATTTCCTCTCCTCTTTATCAGACTCCTAAAGTAGCTCACATTGCTTTGCTGATAGCTTTATGAATAGAGCTCAGATTATACTGGCGGTTTTGCTGCTGCTCTATGGTGGTTGATACTAAGTCAATTCAGCTAAGCCAGAGCCATATTCCCCAGAATTCTCTTTCCTGTATGGTTCTGTATGGCCATGACAGATATTCTGTGTGAAATCCAGAAGGTGGACGTGAAGAAGTCATACTTTTTATGTTCTGAAACTTGATGTAGAGTACTGTCTTTGTGAGTTTTTTTTCCTGCTATAACAGAATACCCGAGACCAGGTAATTTATAACAAATAGAAATGTTTTGGCTCATAGTTCTGGAGGCTAGGAAGCCCAATATCAAGATGCCAGCATCTGGCAAGGGCTTTCTTACTGTGCTATCATATGGAGGAAGAGTGGAAGGGCAATCGGAGGGAGGGAGGGAGAGAGGAAGGGAGGAAGCGGGGAGGGAGGCAGGAAGGGGCTTGCCCTTTTATAATGGCACCAATCCCCCTCATGAGGGTGCTGCCCTTTTAAAGGTCCCATCTCTTATTTTATTTTATATATATTTTTGAGTTGGAGTCTCACTCTGTCGCCCAGGCTGGAGTGCAGTGGCATGCTCACGGCCACCCCAACATCGACCTGCTGGACTCAGGCGATCCGCCTCAGCCTTCCAAGTAGCCAGAACTACAGGCATGTGCTACCATGCCCGGCTAATTTTTTATTTACTGCAGAAACAAGGTCTCACCAAGTTGCCCAGGCTGGTCTTGAACCCACAGGCTCAGGCAATCCACTCGCCTTGGCCTCCCAAAGTGCTGGGATTACAGGCTCGAGCCACTGCACCCATCCCTAAGGTCCCATCTCTTAATATTCTTACAATGGCAATTAAATTTCAACATGAGGCCGGGCTTGGTGGCTCAGCCTGTAATCCCGCGCTTTGGGAAGCCGAAGTGAGTGAATTGCCTGAGCCCGCAGGTTCGAGACCCACCTGGGCAACTTGGCGAGACCTCATCTCTACAATAAATCAAAAAATCAGCTGGGCGTGGTAGCGCGTGCCTGTAATTCCGGCTACTCCGAAGGCTGAGGTGGAAGGATCGCCGGAGCCCAGCAGGTCGAGGCTGCGGTGGCCGGGAGCGGCCACTGCACTCCAGTCTGGGCAACTGAGTGAGACTCCAACTCAAAAAAAAAAAAATTTTTCAACATGAGTGTTGAAGGGGGAAAATATTCAAACCACAGCAGGCATCATGCACTGTGTCAGTTTACACACACTGCTTATCCACTACTTAATTTTTTAGTGTACCAAGCTTGTAACAACTCTAACTCCCACCAAATTTCTTCCTTCAGTTTCTCAGAGTCCTGGGTCAGGTGTGTGTGTGGCTCTGTGATAAAGGGTGCAGTTTCTCCTGCAGGTCACCCACAGCATTGAGGTTGGACATGGCAAGAGACAGAAGTGGGCTCCGGTTTGTCCTCATGGGCTCACTGGTCCTCATGTATTCCAGTCTGTCCTTGCTCTCCCATGCATCTTCTTAACTGCTGAGCTGACTGACATATATTAACTTCAGGCTCAGAACTAGATGCTGAACCAATAGCCTTCAAAGTCTCCATCACCAGCACCCACATTTGTATAAGGTCTAGCCCTTATAATAAATCCTTCATTCTATATCAGGTATGGCCCATTCTGCTTCTAATAAAACCATGGCTACTATGAGGATCTGTGGACAACATCACCTTGCTGTCTTTGCATTCCAAATAGCATTTTAAGCCTCAAACTCATGGTATCCACCTTCTTAGGTACAAGGAGAAGCCTGGTATTTCATAGTAGGAAAAAAAAAGAAGGAATGCCTAGAAAGGTAAAATACTTGTGTGGGAAGTTCTTAGAAAATTCTCAGTGCTAAATGCGCTGGTGCCAGTTATCATTTCTTGCCTCTCATCTCCAAATCCACCTTTGTCCTGTTTTGTGATACTGGAGCTGGACCCTGTAAACATTTCTTTGCCAGTAGAGGGCACTGGAGGCACACCAGAGAAAGAAGAAACTCCGCTTGACTGCTGTGCCCTCCCAGCTTGCTCTTGTGGTGGGTGGAGGCCAGGAGCACAGGAAGTGTAGTGGCACTTGCCCTGGTTAAGTTTCATTGGCACCATTTAGGGGATTTCTCAGTGAATCTACCACACTCCAGCAGGCAGCTTCCCAGTGAATTCCTTGGGCACCTGTGTGGACACCTCAGTGAGGGTTGCTGAGTCTTGAAGATGTCCTCATGGGTGCCATCCCAGCAGGTTGGGTCAATGCTTCAGAGGTTTGATTTCCTGCTTGCCAGCCCTGGCCTGCAGCATCTCAGGAAAATTCTCTGTCATCCACTGGTCAACAGATTTCCCCTCAGTGGGGTCTGAATCAGCCCTGGGTGAGGGGAGGGGCTTCTTCCAAATGTATTCCTTCCTTGGGTATTCTGCCCCAGCCTTAGAGGTAGTGGCTGTTCTTTATATGCTCTATGCCTGTAATCATTAGTGTATTCTTTACACCTTAGTAGGTAATCCTCTTCTACTGGTTAATAATCCTTTATGTTAAACTTTCCCTGTGAGAATTGTTGTATTCTTTCTGTCTCCTAATTGGACACTGATAAAATGTTTTTCACTCTTACTAGCTATTTCAAAGAAAAAACAATAGAACTTAATTTTGTCAGTTCAGGACTTTGCTTTAGAAGGAACAAAAATTACTTTTAATATGACTATATAAATAAAAGGATTGCCCGAGTATGCAGTTTAGAAGGGCTATTTGCTTTCTTTGGACAACTGTAAGGGGTATTTCTCAAATCAGGCTCTATGGACCCTTGTGAGCAAACCCTGAGTCAACTACTGCTATGCAACAAACAACCCTGGTTACAACAATGGTTATAACATAATGGTTACAACAATGATCATTTATTATTTCTCACATGTCTGACAGGAGGACTTCAAAGTTGCATGACAATGGTGAAAGAATAGGAAAGAAGGAAGAACTGGTGCCCAAAATGTACTCTACCACAAGAGCCAAGGGCATGATTAAGAGTCAGGGAGTTTACTGGGCTCGGTGGTTCAGCCTGTAATCCTGTGCTTTGGGAGGCTGAGGTGAGGGGATTGCCTGAGTCCGCGAGTTCAAGACCCACCTGGGCAACTTGGCGAGACCTCATCTCCACCATAAATCAAAAATTAGCCGGGCGTGGTAGCACACACCTGTAGTTCCAGCTAGTTGGAAGGCTGAGGCGGAAAGATCGCTGGAGCCCAGCAGGTCGAGGCTGCGGTGGCCAGGAGTGTGCCACCGCACTCCAGTCTGGGTGACAGAGTGAGACTCCAACTCAAAAAAAAAAAGAGTCAAGGAGTTCCAATGGGATTTTAAAATTTTTGTATTTTTTATTTGGCGAGAAAAAGAATTGATATAATCACTGTAATAGGACTTCAGTGCCTACATTTACTTTTATGGTCCAGTTCTTACTAAGGGGTCACCTTAAGTGAGTGTACAGAGGCAACAGCAGGCAGTGTTCCATTATTTCTAAAGCATAACCAATAATTCACAAAGAGGGTATGTATATGAGTGTGGGGTATGTGAAAACTCTCTGTTCCTTGGCTCCGCTGAACAACCCACTCAGAGAACCTGGCTGCAGGAAGCCCATGGGCTGAGCTGGTGTTCTCTGACCAGGAGACACAGAACAGAAATCAAGCCAGGAGGTTATCAGGGAGGCTAAGAGCCAAGGAGTCACACAGAGGTAGGAAACAGCCAACTCCCACAGTTTTCAACAGGTTTGCTGCAGAAAACTGGTGAGCCATGAACCTGGAACCCTTCAGAATGGGCACCATCAGATTTTGTAACACTGATTTTTCCCATAACCCAAACTGCTATGACAATGTCTGTCTCAAGAAAAGGCTGAGCTGGTGCAATACAGAGGAAGGTTTAACTTGTTGCAAATTATTTATAAGAGGCAGAGCTTAAGACCAGGTCCATGCCAGAAAAAGATGACATATCTACTGATAATTGCCTAGTCTCCTGAAAACACTGGAGGGCAAGATTAGGACAGTTACAGTTCTACTCAATCTGTATAAGAATGTCCTTGAAGGGTGGCCAAGTGACAAACGGTACAATAACTATGGATGAGAGTAATCATACCCTAGTAGTGATTGTGTGTATGTGTTTTCAATAAAGTTTTTATTTTTCTTGTTTTTATTTTTTGAGTTGAGAGGTCTCACTCTGTCACCCAGGCTGGAGTACAGTGACATGCTCACAGCTCACTGCAGCCTCAACCTTCCGGACTCAAGCAATCCTTCTGCCTCAGCTTCCCAAGTAGCTGGGACTACAAATGTGTACCACCACACCAGCTAATTTTTAAATTTTTTTAATAAAGGCAAGGGCTTGCTAAGCTGTCCAGGATAGTCCTAAACTCCTGGGTTCCCGTGCTTTGGGTTTAGAATTGCCAGTTCCTTCAAACATCTCACCAGAAATGAGAGAATACAAATGTCAGAAAATGTGCCTCAAACAAAAAGAGTCTGAAAACCACTGGTCTACAACAAAGCTGACTGTAAATATGCATAAGTCAAGGTTGTTGAAATTCTCCATTGTCTGTTTTTCAGTTTCAGAAGTCCAGGTAGGTTTTTGGGCCTTTCCCACAGTGGCTAGATAGCAATCTCAATTTATAATCTGCCTGCAGGTCACCCAAAATGACTAGGCCATTGGCCACCCACCCTCAATGACTTAAAAGGGAAGCCAGCAGCTCTTCACTGACAAGTCACTGTGGTTATGACTCACTCGAGGTAGAAGAAGGTTAAATTAAACATAATGAAAGTCTACTTTATCCCACAGTTTTCAACAGAAAATCTTCTAAAAGTATAAGCAGAAACAATAATCAAACTTTCAATGCAATATTTCCCTTTTTGTTTCTCAAAGGAGTAAAGTACAAGTTAGGGAACAGAATAGCCTATTAATCTGTAATATCTAGTACTATAAAAATATTCTTTAAAAAAGGTTTTTGTTTAACTGGGGTCTCACTCTATCACCCAGACTGAAGTGCATTGGCACGCTCACAGCTCACCACAGCCTTGAACTCCTGGGCTCAAGCAATCCGCCTGCCTCAGCCTCCCAAGTAGCTAGGACTAGAGGTGTGGGCCACCACAACCGGCTAATTTTTTGATTTTTTTGTAGAGATGAAATCTCACTATATTGTACAGGCATGTCTCGAACTCATGGGCTCAAGTAATCCTCCTTCCTTAGCCTCCCAGAGCACATGTGTGAGCCACTGTACCCAGCTCCATAGAAGTATTCTAGCCACAGAAGCTGTTGTAGATATTCTAGTAATTAAATCTGTGCAAGTTACAGACATAATCAAGATATCTTTTAGGCATCTACTTTGGTACTGAAGTCCCTCAGTGCCAGTAACTTAACATTATTGGCAATGCTGGAAATGGTACAATGTTTAGCTCAATAAAAAAGACAATAGGCAATATGTCCCCTGGAGCTCAAAATTAAAATATTTCTATTGGAATGCAGATAGGGGTAATGATGTGTTCTATGAACCAAAAAGTACTCACCGTGTTGGCCAGCTCCAGATAGCTTCCTCCTCCTATGGAGCTGCTGGGGTGCGGAGACTGTGTGAGCACTTTGTGGAGAGCAGTCTGCTGATGCAAGGGGCTCCCACCATATTCCAGCAGCTTATGGAGGGCTGACTGGCTTTGCACATCTGGGCTCTGGAGGTCCCTGGCACCAGAGTCGTATTCCCAGCTCTCTCTGGCTGCTGATAAGGCACCTAAGTCAGGGAGAAGCAGGAAAAATAAAAAGACATTTCCTTCATTAGCCTGTGGGTGGCCAATAGGCAATGATTTGGAACCTCCTCGCCCTTCCCTGTGCCAGCATCGCGGAACACATGTGGCGTCCAGGCCGCATGCTAAGCACTTTCCCTTTCAAATTGACACATGGGGAGCCTGGAGATAAAAGCAATTTTAGGCAAAGCATTCAGAAATAGCTATCCAGTGGATATGTGCCCGCTAAACAGAAATGTTTAGCAAAAAAGCACTGGAGAGCCAAGGAAAGGAAAGCCAGATCAAGCCACATCTGTCTGTGATTTACACAGGGTTACTACGTTAACCTTCGTGGTAATTCTCTTTCCCAACTTAGAAGGAAGAAAGCATGGGAGAGGATAGAAAGGTAAGACATGGTGCTTCATGATGTTTTAATGCCAACATACTCTCACCTGGAGGAAGCTAGATGGCATTTTCCAGTTTGGGATAGCCACACGGCTGAGTTCTGGGCAACAGAATATGAACAAAAGTGATATACCTCATTTCTGGGCCTTGCTTATAAAGTGTGGGATTCTCCATGCCCTTTGCCTTCTGGTTTGGTTTAGATGGGATTGGTACCCTCAGAAGCCATGTGGTACATACAGATGGTGGAGGCACAAGATGGATGGAAGACACCTGAATCCCTGAATTATCTCTTGCAGGAGAGCTGTCTGCTCATCCTAAGTACCCTGTTTTCACTTTATGTGATTAGAAAAGAAACCTCTATTGTGTTTGATTCGCCATACATTTTTGGTTTGTTGATTAGAGCAGCTAGTATTACTATAACTATTACAACAGATTAGCAGGTAATACAAGATGCTAATAACTGCAATACAATGGGAAAGCACCATGAAAAAGTGGACCCAGAGGAGGGCTATCTAACCAGCCCACTGGAAAGGGGTGGGGAATGATTGGGGAAAGCTTCCAGAAGAAAAAGTCTGCTGCCTCTGTTGTTAACCTTGCTAGAAAAATTGGAGTTGAAGTAAAGCTTGCTTCCTTGTGCTGTTCGCTTCTGAACAGAAATCTCTTGTGGGTGCATGTGGTTGGTGGATCCTGGGTCAAACACCTCTAGCCTAGCTGCAAGGGAAGCTGGGAAAATGTGTTTTCTGGTTTCTCCTTTGAGGAGGTAAGATTTGCAAGATGAGTCATTTCTTAAACAGAGAAAGGTGTTCAGGAGGCCTGGGTAGACAGAAGCCATGACAAAGGTCCATACACAGGCACTGTACTAGGTACTAGGGATACAGCAGTAAGCATGATAAATTGTCATCCCTGCCTGTAGAGATTTCATTCTGGTGGGTCTTTAATAAATGGCTTAGAATGACATAAAAAGGGACTCAAAGTGATTTGGCTTGTACTATGAAAAGAGAACATGTACAGATTACAATCTACATGAGTATAATTACATTCAGCAAACTGAAAATTATGTTCAGTGAGTTCGGATATGCATGTTCAGTCTCCCCTTATCAGGCATTAGTGAACTCAATCAATGTGAGTAGGAAAATTGTCTTCAGGTGGTTACTCCCTTCCTTTCAGGCTCTGCTGACCCTCTTCAGTCGGTCTGACCCAACATTCTTTCTATACAGTGCGGTACAGCCAGGGTGTATCAACTGCTGTGTATCAGAGCAAGCAATTCTGTCACTATGTTTGCAATTGCCCCAAGTTATTTTAATGTTCAAGTCTATCAACTCCAAGGGAAACTATGCTTTCCTTCAATGCAGCCTGCAAAATGTCTGCCCTCCCTCTCCTTGCTCCTCGGAAAGCTCTCTGTTATCTGCCTGATTGCCTCAGAGTCTCTCTTCTGGCCCCAGAAACTTGTGCCAAGAAGACTGATGGAGGTCAAGTTGAAAAGTGGAGCCCTTACAATGGATTGAATCACAGACAGCCTTACATCTCATGACAAACAGACATAGGGCTGGGCCTTGCCCCTTATGTTCACCACAGTGTCCCCAGTACTAGGTACATGGCCTGTGACATCAGGCATTTAATAAACATTCGTCGAGTGGATTGCTGAATTATCCATGGTTATAGTACCCTGGGGTTTCATGGAAAGCAACATGGAAATAACTTTTTTGAATCAAAATAAATTACCACTTAAACGTTTTCTTTATGCAATCAGGGAGTTTCATTTTCAAATAATAAAATACAAGAGTTCTGGGGTAAGACAATCAAAGGAAGCTTCATTTGAAATTAATTGTGCCATATTAACAGACCCAAGCCCAATTTCTGGCAGAATCATATAATCAGGTTAGTCCAGCTCCATATTCATCAGCAACATCAAAAGGCCTTTATAGTATTACCATAACAATTTTTGCGAGGAACTCAGATCCTCAGCTTAGGAGCCAAGTCAAACATTATAGCATCCACATAAATGGACCATATTCAGATAAGTGTGTTTTTTTATTAAAAAAAAATATATATAAACTGTTCCCATTACCCTCTTTTAATCTGTTTTCGTGTCCAATTTTTTTCTGAATAAAAACCAACTTTACTGAAACAAAAACTAGTCATTTAACTAGGATGATCTCACTGAAAAACTTTGAAAATATAGATCTGGCAACCATCTTCCTTCTGCCCTTTGAAACATGATGGTGCCTGATGGTGCTAGGCTCACACTCAGCCTCTTGCCTGCCTCTGTACATCCCCTTGCTGACCTCAAAGTGGTTTCTGTGCTTCAGGAAAGAAAAAGCTGAAGATCCTCCCTCACTTTTTCCCCTCCCCTCCTTTCTCCCTTCTTCCCACTCTGTCTGCTTGCCTGCCCCCAATGGGTTTTTGAGAACTCACTATGTAACAGACACTATAAGATAGAATCATACAATAGAAATATTAATTCAAAGCTAAAACAAAAATCTTTGCTTTACAGAGCTCACCATCTGGTAGAAGGGTAGATCTGGTTTTATAACTTTTCTGAAGCATTCAAAGTAGTTCCTATTTTTTTCCCTGCAACTGCATTGGGGGCAGTGGGATAAATGGTTGATGACGTCACTCTTTCATATCTCACCTTTATTAAATCTAGAGTGAGAGGTGAGAAAGGGGCTCTTTTATCCTCTCCAGAATCCAGAATCTATATTTGTGTATTAACATGAATGCTCTTTCCCTAATGTTCAAGCTATTTATCAAAGAAACTTTGCAAATACACCATCAGGTTACAACCCCCCAACTTCTGCTTAATCTTTCTCTCTTGATTTTTTTTTTTTTAAAGTCAGAATCTCACTCTGTCATCAAGGCTGGAGTGCAGTGACACAATTACAGCTACCATAGCCTTGACCTGTTGGACTCAGCATTCCAAGTAGCCAGAACTACAGGCCTGCATCACCGTGCCTGGCTAATTTTTTATTTATTTATTGTAGAGGCAATAAGTTCACAGGCTTACACTTTGGGTGGCAGAAGGACTGCTTGAGCCCAGGAGTTTGAGACCAGCCTAGGCAACATAGCAAGACCTTATCTCTACAAAAAGTAAAAAATAAACTGGGCATGGTGGCACACACTTGTAGTCCCAGTCACTCAAGATGCTGAGGCAGAAGTATCTCCTGAGCCAGGGAAGACGAGGCTGCGGTGAGCCGTGATCATGCCACTACACTCCAGCCTGGGTGACAGAGTGAGACTCTGATTCTGGTAAGTGAAAGAAATACTAAGAATGTGATTTTAATATGACTTGGCATCTGCTTGGTATCTGAACACTATTAGGTCAATGGTCTCATGAACCCTCCTGTAACATGTCTTCATAGACAGCCTGTTCACCTTAGGGAGATGGCTCTGCTTTCTTTTCCTTAACATGGACACCATTGCTGTTTCACTGTCCCACTGGCCTTCTTTCAGCTCCTCTAATATGACAAGTACTTTCAAAGCTCAGGCCTTTCACATGCTGTTTTTGTGCTAGAAAGACTATTCCCCACATTATTGGCCTGGTTTAGGTCTCATGTTCCCTGAGGTCCCAAACAAATGACAAAAACCACTATTAGGAGCATTCCTAGCTCTCTATTCACTCTCAGATCAGGCGCAGGAGGGCCTGGGGGTCAGAAGCTGTAGCTCTGGCTTTAGGTGTTCTGAGTCTGAGTCCCAGCTGTGCCTCTAGCAACTGTCAAGAAAAAGTAGCAAGAAGGATGACAGTATTTACAGCAGAGGGTAGTGAAAAAATGAAAAAAACAAAGACGTTTTGTTTAAACATCTCTCTATATGGTCTCTCAGTACTACTCCAATGACAAGTTCCCTTTTTGTTCACAGGCTTACCAAGATATATTGCCTAATAATAACCATAAGTGGCACAGATATATGTGGGCATTTAAACAAATATAGAATTGATAACATATTAAAGGTTCCTTCAATATTCCATCTGGTCGAGAGAGACACCCCTGGGATTCTTAACACTGGTCAACCTACACATGATTAGCATTCCTGTACCTGTCTACACTGGTCACTTAGCAAAGTGCATGAGGCACTTTACCTGTGGTGTGATTTTTTTTTTTAAGCTGACAATATGAAGATATCTATCACCTGACATAGTCACATGCATAGGACTTGTTTTCTACAATAACTAAAGTGGACAAGTGAATTATATAATCATTTTTTTCTCAGGAATGGTATGAAGACTACCGACAAAGGTCACTTTTAGGCACTAATTCCTTTACAAGCCTACCACTGTTCCATTGTCCACTGACTATTAATATCTGCAGTTCACCAGTATAATTGTATTGATGAGGACAAACTAGATTATGCTACGGTAACAAAGACTCCCATTCCTCCCCGTCCAAATCTCAGTGGCTTAAAAATAAAAGGCTTATTTCTTCTGCACACTATCATCTGAGTCAGCAGAGATCTCTGCTCATGGTAGCCACTCAGGGTCATCAGTTGCTGTCCAGCAAGAAGAGAGTGTTCTGGAGGGTCTCACATGGGCAATGAAATGCTGTGGCACAGAAGTGACTCGCGTGACTCATAACCCACTGGTCAGATATAGTCACATGGCCTGACCCAATCTGGAGAGGATCACAGTCATAAAATCTTACCATGTGTCCAGAAGGGGCACAACCAGGAATATTTGGCAAATACAAGAATGAAGTATTGGAATTTACTATTGGTTGGATTTTCCTGTTCTCTCAAATATGATAGCATGTGAGAGTCTTTTTTTCCTTTTTTAAAAAAAACCTTTTTATTGCACTGTGGTCAACCACATGTTCTGTATGTTATTACTGTTCAATATTCAGAACTAATTGCCAGACATTATTCTTGTTCTGTTAAAGCAAGAATATGGCAATAGCACTTTTGTTCTCTCATAGAAAAATATTTAGAAAAAAAGATAGTCATCTTTACTATCTGAGTAAAATATTATTGAACAATCTATGTATGTAAATAAAGGAATAAGAGATTGTATATAGGTATACATCATATATGTTTGCATACATACATACATGTGTGGTATGTATATAGTCCAGTTTTACATTAATGTCTGAAGAAGAAAATACTATGTTAAAAATAGTGAAGATGTAAGAAAAAAGCCAGGCTCGGTGGCTCAGCCTGTAATCCCGCGCCTTTGGGAGGCTGAGGTGAGTGGATTACCTGAGCCCACGGGTTCGAGACCCGCCTGGGCAACTTGGCGAGACCTCATCTCTACAATAAATCAAAAAATCAGTCTGGCATGGTAGCGCGTGCCTGTAATTCCGACTACTCGG